>JAAMXK010022854.1:0-10772 GCA_019693575.1 Thalassiosira oceanica
ACCGCGGCGTCGCGTTTTAGGTTCGGTCGGCCTTCGTTGGGTTTTGTGCAAGGGCCCGCGGGCCTGAGAAAAGTCTCCCGAAAATCGACGCCCATCAGCACGGCCACGCCGACGATGCCACGGCACGGTCCACACCCGCCCCGGCACGGACGGACCTGTGCACCATGAACTCACTCTCACCACTCACCACGGAAGCTCTCACGATCAGCAGGCTTGCGCATCGGCGCTACGGACCTCTTCGCTGTCAGACCCCTCCGCCCCTCCGGCGACATGTCGAGGGTCGAGGCCGTCCGCCCGTCGCCCCCCTCCTCCTCCTTTCCAACATGGAGCCACAGCTCTTGCGAGAGTTCCGTCGGAGTTTGCAACCGGACCGGGCCTCCTGGGACGGACGTCCAGAAGAACAGCACCGCTGAGAGTCGATCGGGAGACTGACTGGACTAACCGGCGACCAGTCCCGATTGCTCACCATTCCCTCCCAAGATGAGCTTGGCAAACAAAACAGTGTGGGTCGTTGGTGGCGTCGGAGTAATCGGGAGAGGGATCGCGCGAAACATTCTCAAGTCTGGAGCAACCGTCATCGTGAATTCCCGTTCCGAAGAGCGTCTCATCCGTCTGTCGGAGGATCTGGGCAATCCCGACCGGCTGCTCACCGTGAAAGGCTCGCTGCTGCCAGGATACGCGGCAAAAACAGTCGGCGAAACGCTCTCGGCCACTCCCCCTCTTGACCATGTAGTCGCCCACGGCGCTGTCAGATACTGGGGAGCGAAGGGGGGCGGTTACGACGAGACCCACTCCATCCTGAACCCCAGGGGGGGACTCTTCGACCTGGGCGAGGAGGACTTCCGGCTCGCGGCCTCCCACCTCGCCTCGATGCACTTCTCTGCGGCGCAGCTGCTCATCCCGCGCATCCAGTTCTCCGACGGCGCTTCCTCGTACACGTTCGTGACCGGCGATGGCGGCGGCCATCCCGGAGGCGCCCGTTCCCCCCTCGCCGAGCTTAACGCTCATCACGTGTGGGGACTGTCCGCCGCGCTTCGTGGGCAGAGTCAGGGGGGCGTGAACATCCGGGAGATCCGGCTTCGCCTCGAAGTTAACCGCCCGATGGAGCAGAGGAAGGCTGAGCCGAGGGAGCGCCCCCTTTCGTCCGACATTGGAAAGCTGTGCGCTGGTATGGTAGCCAATCCTGAGGAAATGGATGACGCTGGTAAGCTGATTGAGGTGCCAGATCATGCGACAATGGCATCCCTTCTGTCGCAGTACTGCGATGCTGACATTGATGGACTCGAAACAGCTGTTTAAATTATTGTAGAGTAAAAGATCAAAGCGCACTATGCTTCTCCTTGCTTCACTCTCGTGCCTTGGCTTTGTATGCCTTCATGCTCAAGCAAGGACTCCTCCTCCACAAACTTTTCTCCCGTCCGCCTGTCGCGTCCACTGACACATGGAACACACTGTTGAGAACGCTGCTGGATGTAGGTAGTTTCCTACTCCTGGGCCCCTCAAAATCGCCGCGTATGAGCAGTGCCACGTGCGCAGCCCAAAGCTAAAGCTGAAAGATTACCTATAACTCATGGCCCATCACAGAAATTAGCTTGGTTAGATTTGATTTCTTCGTCCGATGTCCGTCTGTCGTCGTGGTCCTCTTTTTCTCAACCATGGCCCCAACCTCTTACACCAAAGTTGTATCAGCAAAATCGTGATCGCTTGGCCACTGTGGCACGGCGGTGCACCGCCCATCCGTTTGCCCGTGTCACATCCAAAAATCAGAAAACGCCATGCCGCCGCCCGCTCGCCCGCCCATCGGAAACGAAGTTCTACTCCAAAGCCCTTCATCGATGGTCCTCTGCTAATAGCTGATGAACTTTTTTTCTGTGTGACCTTCTCAGACACGCGAGCGGTGTTCGGGGCGACAACGGGGTCTATCCTGCTCGACCGAGTGCCCTCTACACGCCGACGGGTCCATTGGGTCGGTCCGTGGCCTCCGTCAACCTCAAACAACCATTGATGCATCGTCGGTCGTCGATTTGTCGGCTCCGATGTGCTCGCGACCCAGTCACGAGCGGTTTTTTCTGAGTCACGTGTCACTTTTGCAGGCCGCCGACGTTGCCGGAAACCGACTATCGCAAAATCGGGCAAAAACGCCCCCTAGAGAAAAAGATCGTCTAGGGGGCGTTTCCGCTCGATTTACGATAATGTCCTCTGTTGAGACGGCTGCGACGGGGTTTAACGGTCGGTCGCTCTACTAGCTATCGTACGGTAGAGTTTACCTCTGCATGTCGGTCTCGCGATCGTGCGGGTCACGCAGGAAAAAAGTTCATCAGCTGGCTGTGGAACCGATGCTGTTAAAGATGATATGCAGGCGCATTGACATGATGCAACGTGGCAAGGCTGTGTTATGCGAGAGTATCCCTTCCCTGCCGACTGAAGGCTGCGCTGCCGTGCGCAAGTAAGTGCGCCCCGTGGCACTCCACCTACAATGCCTAACTAGATACAAGGCGGGTGAGTGAAACTTTTTTGTTTAATAACAGCAAGAGCTTCTCTGCCCTTGCTCACCCTTGTACATTGGTTTGGACACAGCATTACAAATGAGTTCACTTCTGTTGCCAAAAGGAACATTTGAAGCATAAGTCAGATTTACCCGATCACCCCCCCTGCTGTGCGCCCTATTTTGGAGGAGGGGGACATACAGACATACAGACAACAAATGCTTGGGGAGCTAGCTAGGTAATCCTAACTGAAAAAGTCTACTTGTATATCAAGACATGAATGACTGCTTATTGAAAGAGTTTTGCCAACTCTTTTTTAGATTTACCGTAGACTTTCCTCAAGGCTTTCGCCCAATAACTCCTCTGACTGTCTGACACATTCTTTTGCCATGCCTGCAATCTCCTCTTCATCCTCGAGTAGCTCAGAAAGAACTGGTAAGCACTCAGGCAACAATACCATGTACTCTTCCCCAATTGTATCAATAATAGAGAGGAGACAGCTGATGCCCGCTTTTCTCACTTCTGTCCTCTTATGGCTGCATGCCTCCAGTAGAGCTAGATTGAGAGGCTTCCATAATTGTTCATTTCCAGCAGCAGTTGCTAGGGACGATAAGCAGCCAGCAACATTACCATGATCTGATGTGCCAACCCCTTGAACTAATTTCTGGTATGAACTCGCAGATGACGACTGATTTGAAACCGAATCAGTTAAAACATCAAGTTTCTTTGGAACTTGGGCAAGTAGCAACTTTGCCAGATGATTTGAGATCTATGACATCAAAGGGAAAAGTAAGAGGTGATGAGTTTATCTGAACAATACCATTCGACTATTCACCATATTGTAGCGCTGGTTGTCATCTCCTCGAGTCCAGTCTCCTCCCTCATGAGCATCAGCCCTGAAAGTCAATTCCAGAAACAGCAAGAGAGGCTGTAAAGGGAGCAGCTCTTGGGTATCTGTCAATGACTCGGTGTCCTCTTCAATGCGACGTTTCTTTGTCTCGTTGAATTTCGAGCCCATAATAGACACGGCAATTTCCTTTGCAAGGAACAAAAGAAACAAGTGGTGAGCCAGCAGACTAACTGCTGCTATTTTTGTATGCCGCACTCACCAACTCGTCAATAATATCTGATATGACGCTCGTTGTGCACGGAAGAAAAATGCTGCGAAGAGTCCTGCTCAACTGTGCCGACAGACTCCAAAATGCATGGCGTCTAATGGCTGACTCGTTGTTATCTGGGACATCTTTGATATCTCCTCTCCACTCACGAAACCGAGCATAGAGAGGGCGCAGTTGTGATTCTGAGAGTTTCATCACAAGAGCCAGGAGGCACTTGTTTCCTATTTGCAGCAGGGCCTTTCTTGCTTCCGAGTCACCCTGGTAGCCATAAGCAAGTACAAGGCAGTTGAATATTTTGCCTACAACAGGGGCCAGTGCAGAACGCTCTGTCGAATCAATCGCAACTTTTAGCATGCCAAATATTGACATTGCCTCCTTCCACCGTGTACCTTCAGTTTCCAGGCATCTCGTGGCTCCTTTGAACAGAGGCAAAATAAGTTGACGAATGGGCACTTTGGTGGCCAGTGCTGTCTCCAACTCAACTGCGGCAGCATTGACAGAGAGCTCATCCTTGTCTTCACCATGTAGTGTGGGAGAAGGTAAAGTGTCCTCTGACAGCAATGAGTCAAGGTAAGGCGGAATAAATTGAGGCAATGTATTGGCAACAGCCGATAAAGTCTTCACGATGGAAAGCTGTAACAAATCGCCTCCACGTATCCCTTCTTCGTCTTCTGCGTCATCCATCAACACATTGACAGACTGAAGAGACTTGAGTAGAGGCTTCAGAATTGATGGCAGATGTGGAAGGCACTTTGCTTTCAAAGTCATGATAAGCGATGATATGCACAGCGAGAGAGAGCTCAGAAGTTGACACTCAGCATCCCCAAACTCGGATTCCTCATTTTCAACCGAGTCTTTGATCCACCCACGGGCTGTCTTGTCCATGAATTTTGTCAGGGACGACAGGGCTGGTAGAAAGACAGAGGCCATGGTTGATGCCAGCCTGCTCTTGTCAGTGGAAGGGTAAAGTGCCCTCACAAAACTCTCAATAGCCATTAGTGCACCCTGCTTCAACATGATGTTTCGACGATTGCCAGTGATTGCTTCTTTCTCTGCGGCAACACCATCAGAGGTAACCAGTGAAACTAGATCTGGTACCATGTCAAGGAAAAGGAGTGACTCAGGGGAGTCCGTATCCATGTCCGTGACACGATTGGCAAGGAGCCGCATTGACTTCTTCAATATGTATGCGTCTGCTTGTTCGTCCAGCAGGGCATTTGACATGGATGCCAGGAAGTGAGGGACTGGAAGGAGATTCTGAAGACACTCAAGGCATTCCCCAGTGGCCTTTGGAGCTGCATCCCAGAAGCGCCTCTCTGCGGGTGATAACTCATCGTCCACTACCAATTTTGCGTGAGCTCTCAAGGTATTAGTATGAGTCTGCATCAGCTCATTCCACAAGCGCAAGCACAGCTCCGCCTCCTCGCCCTTTGACTTGCGAACCAGGCGACGAGCGGCTGGAGTAGAAAGCACACCTCTGACAGTCTGAATCATGTTGATTGCAAGCAGCATGACGGTTCTTTTTTGAGTTTCATTGCAGGTTGAGTACGAGACAGTATCTTTTGACAACTGTCCCGTCAGTGCTAGTGCCGCTACTTCACTTGGCTTGGCACGCATCGCATCCTGAGTTGAGTCATTCGATGTGTTCCCGCAGATGAACATGAGCAAGTATTCTGCATATTGCAACAAAGACAAAGACACGGCAATTTTGATTGCACTGCTGGTTCCTTCCAGCAGCATGACATCCAACCTGGAGGGTATTGCATGTTCTCCAACCTCATCACTATCATCTGACATGGTGACGTATTCTTTATCATCACCAGCTGGTTGCTGCACCTTGTACGCTTGCAGGGACATTGCACATGCAATCAGAGATGCAACGGCATCACTCGAATTTTCCTTGGTGGGCAGAGATTTCAGCGCCTCAACCGCATTATCCAAGATGCCATGCTGGGTTGCTATATTGGCATCTCCACTCAATATGACCTGCCCAACCAAACTCTCAAGTAGATTGACAAGAGACAATCCAGCAGATGGAGCATGCTCGCAATAGGCTGGCAAAATGGCACCGAGAGCTTCTCCCAGAACACTTGACTGTGAATCCCCTTCACTGACGGCTAGGCTTTTCAAGGCATGAAGAAGGGAACTGACAACAGACGACGGGGCCTCCTCACACAAGCATGAGAGGAGAGAAAGTGCTAGAACTTGCCCCCTTGCAGAACTGAGTGGCTCAATAGTTGGAGAGCCACCAATGATTCCCACAAGAGTATCTAGTGAAAGGCATGTCATGAGGCTCAATCATCTGAAGTATGAACAGGAGAGGAGAGAGAAATACTTACCTGCCTGGGCTGCGATAGTCTTTGCATTGCCAACATCAGAGTGCGAACGACTGCGCTTCCGCTTGGATTTAGTTTGGGATTTGTGGCTATCATCCTGTTTCAAATTTCCCTTGTATTGGGAGTGAATAGCAAGCAAGGACTGCACTGTCGAGACCCTAGTGTAGTCCCTCCCACCCGAGTCACCGCCCCCATGTGAGGACGACGAGAGCGACAAGAGATGGTCAAAAAGTCTTCCAGATAGCTTGGAAATGTCCAAGATGTTGCCCAACAATTCCACCTTGGTCAAGACGCAATCGTTGACAAACACAAGGGCAGCTTGGCCGTCCTCTGATGCTGTACTTATTCCCTTGAGAAGATGATTCAAGCCTGAAGCAGTGAGCGGCAACCCAATTAGTGCAAGGCCGGCAGATTCTTCATTGTGATGGCTTCTTAGAGCAAGCAAGGCCGACGTTATGGATTGCTTCATCTTGCTAGACAGCTTGGGAAAGACTCCGTTGGACCATGACTGCCTGGTGAGTACGAGCTGTGACAGTTTCTCGTTCAGCAGCAAAGGATCAGACTTTCCACTGGACGTCAATGTATTCAAAATCGACTGCAACATCGACTCTGGGTACGGACTGATTGTTGTGAACATGTCTGATGATCCCACAGAGTACGATCTGGACCTCCTGCCAGACATTGACGAAGGACCATCGTTAATCTGGATGCTCACCCCGTCCTCGCCCGCCTGAGCCTCGTTCACGATGACCCCCTTCATCATCGACATGACGCAGTCTCGAAGCTGGCAGACGGATGGCTCACTTCCCAGCGCACCGTCCTCAGCGCCTCGGAGTCGCTCAAACAGATCCCTGCCAGCATCCTCCCATCTCTGGAGCAGCGGGAACGCCTGCTCGCCGGCCTTCTCCATCGACGAGAGGACCACAGAGGACGCACCACATCCCCCGGCAGAGAGGCCGCTATGACCGACCAACGCGGACGACCCACAGCCCTTGAGGAGGAGCCGGCGCGCAGCGCCCTTAGCGTCCGAGGAGGCCAACTGGCCGAGGAGTCGGGGGAGCACGCTTGGGCCGTCCATCACGAGCGCTGATCGCATGGGCGACGACTCGTCGGCGACTGCAGAGCCGATCGCCGACACGGCGGCGTCCTTCTTGACGTCGCTGAGCAGCTCAAAGACTCTCACGGCGGCCTCCCTCACCTTCCGACTGGGGTATGTCAGCAGGGCAAGGCCGGGGATGATGCACTCCTGGGCCACGTTGGCGTCCATCTTGTTGCCGTCTCTCCAGGCCAAAGCAAGGATGCGCAGGACGGCCTCGGTCCCCGACCTCGGATGGACGCAAACCTGGAGCAGGAGCGTGGGGCTGGGCGTGAGGCTCGAGATGGCCGGCTCCGCGATGCTGTTGAAGGATGACTTGGACTTTGTCGACGCGAGCTTGACAATGGCCGACTTGAGATCATCTCCCTCGTCCTTCGCCAGCAGGGACAGGCATTTCTTGCACAGCTTCGCAACCGTTTTGGAAAGCTGTTCGTCCAACGAGTCGCCCGCGTCCCCAGCCGACTCCATCCAGTGCGCGATCAGGTCCAGCGCGCCCGTCACTGAGCCGTCCTTCTTCTTCAGCTTCGACACAACCTTCCAGTAGGACGTGATCGCAAACCCAAGGAAGCGCGCGGGTGCCCCGCCTGGGACCAGCGGCGAGATCTCAGCGGACCGCTCTCGGTACCGAGAAGCGACCTTGCGCACGCCAGGCAGGTCCACGGATTCCGCGCCTTCCCCGACCGTCACGATGAGGGCGCACAGTTGGTTGACGAGCCTGTAGTCGCCGTCCTCGTCTATTTCACCTATGGGCACCTCCCGCTGGATCAGCCGGACGGCAGATCCGCAGATCTTAAGGCACAGTGACGCCGTGGAGTCCTCCTCGTCGCCCTTCGGCCAGCGGCGCGCGGCGTCAAGCGCACCCTCAGCCAGCGCCTCGAGGTCGTCCAGAAGGGATACCAGCGCGGTCTCGCCCCCCTCGCCGGCGGCGACGAGCACCTCCAGCTCCCGGACGAGTATGGCGCCCGCCGCCATCGCGACCCCCTCGTCGTCGTCGGACGCAATCCTCCGGAGCAGCGCCCGGCCGAGGTCGTCGTCGACGGATTCGCCCCCATTGTTGTGCGACTCAATCTCCTCCCCGAGCCGGCGGACGGCCTCCAGCCGGACCGACGCATCAGCGCTCTCGATCGCGACCCGGGGCGGGAGAAGGTCTGATGGCACCATGTCGTCGGAATCCTTCGCGCCCGACTTGGCCTTCGCCGCAGACACCTCCCGCCCCACGAGCTCCGCGAGGCGCGCCAGGTCCCCGTCCTCGGCGACCGTTGCGACGGCGCGCGCGACGCCCCGGTCGTGCGCGCCGGAGTTCGCGGATGCCAACGCCTCCATAGCGGACTTGTACCGTCCAAGTATTAGGCCCGACGGCCTCCCCGCGAGCTTGCCGTACGACGTCGCGATGTGGGCGGTGGCGGCGGCGATCAAGGACGAGCAGTTGGCCGACCAGACCGGCTCGAGGGAGGCCTCGTTGACCTGCGACGCAAAGTGGGAGGAGAAAAGGGAGAGGTACGAACGGAAGGATTGCGGTGTAGCGTGATTGCAGCGGCGGGGTCCAAAGTTGAGAGGGGCGAAAGGTGTCAGAGATGACAAGCCGACAAAGATCAAACAAGCCGGACCAGAAGACTCACCAGCGACAGAATCAGGAGCACGTCCCGGTCGGCCTTGCATTTATCCTCCTTCTTCTCATCTTTCTTCTTGCTCTTCTTTTTACTTTTACTTTTTTCCTCGCCGGCCGTCTTCTCGGCCTCTGACCCCAACCTCCCCGCGCCCCGCGCTGACAGCGTCGCGACGAGCGGCGCGATCCGCCCAGCCGCACCGCCGTCCTCGTCTTCCTCGACCATCGCGCCGAGCACTGCAGCGACGGAAGCGACGCCTTTCTTGCGGAGGCGCCCGTACGTCGATGCAGGCAGTTCGCAGCCGAGGTACTCCTCCACCTTGGAACTTCCAGAGAGGAGCGGGAGGTAGCCTTCGTAGGCGTCCGATGACATCGTACCGAGCACCGCAAGAAGCGCCGCTATGGCGGACGAGGCGTCGTCCAGCTGGGCCGACGTCAAACCCTCCTCCCCGCCCTCCGCCAAGTTTTCGGCGGCAGTTTCGAAGTCAATCTTGCTTCCGGCGGCGCCGCACTCCATCCCGTCGACCAGCGCGTCGCACAGCGCCGTCCTCACCTCTGTCGACAGCGGACACGTCCTAGCCAGGCTCGCGGCCAGCACGCGCCCCCAGCCTTTCCATTCCCCGCACGTCTTGGACCGGACCGCGCTCACCACCTGCGGAAATATAACCAGGGCCAGCTTCTCCTGCGGACCGCCCGGCAGGCCTGCCTCCTTGGAGCGACTCTGGAGGTACACTGCCTCGGCGAGGACCGAGGCAGACGCCGAGATGAGCGCGGAGGTTCCCCGCCTCGCCTCTCCGTAGTCTCCTTCGTCGTCGCCGTCGATGGCCATGGCGTTGGCGCCGGAGGACTTCATCTCGTCGGCGTGGATTTCGGAAGCTCGCAGTCCGATCCGCACAATCTCGGCGGCGAGCCCGGCGTCCTTTGCAGCCTGTCGGGCGAGGATAGACCTGTCGGGTTCGGAATGAAGACGGAAGGTCGAGATATTGGAGTGGCAAACAGGGAGCAAAAGTTAGGTGCCGACAGGTATGAAGTTGGGCGTGAAAACTAGCCGACAAAAGCTCTAATCCACGCACCTCGTCACCGGCGGGGCCTGTCGGGCGGCGAAGGGCCTCAAAAACGTCAACCCCAGCTCCTGCAGGTCGACCAGACTCAGCACCCGTCCGAACACACCGGGGTAAGCCGTGGGACGGATCACCTGCAGCGGCAACAACGTATAAAGCAGCCTCCCCGCCGTGAGATGGTTCGCGTGGATCTGATACTGTCTTATCAGGTACTCTATCACGCTCAGCGCGGCGATCAGCGTGGGATTGTCAGAAATGTCGGCCTCATCCCCCGGGGGAGGCGGAGTTTGAACGGCCACGGTTCCCATCAAGTCCAACAAGCGGCAAACGCTCTTGTCAACTTCGGCATTCGCGGCGGACGTCGACGTGCCTCGCTCATACTTGAGCCGGTGCACGGAGAGCAGACCCTCATTGCCCACGAACTCCTCGCTCAGCAGCAGCGATGCAGCCGCGGGAATCTCGGCCGCCAGTCCCTCCAGCGCCGCGATCGCGTTCTCCCGCAGCGTCACCGTGGTGACATCCGCGGCCTCCCTCGCGCTGTCGTACAGAATGCTGGCCCGGCTCCTCACGTCGTTCGTTCGGAGGGCGTGCCCCGCCTTCGAGGAGTGGGCGAACCCCCTCCCGATGGACTGGGTGGTGTCCCGCGTCGACGAGACGGCGAGGCCCTTCTGCGACGTGGACGACGACGAGAGGGCCGCGAGCTGCGAGCCCAAAGCGGACATCGACATGATGGCTCGAGTCTCGCGTCTCGAACTTTCTCTCTACTCCGACGTGATTTATCCAACGTTCCTAGTCACTTCGCCTACGTCCCTTCGGTGCTCGACGTTGCCTTCGACCGTGTCGTCCCGGTCGTAGACCGGCCAGTCTTCCAGTCTTCCGCGTCTTAAGTAGCTAATAAAATAACGATAGAGTCACACACACACACAGTCCCTGCGCTGCGCTGCTACGTACAGGCTCCCGCTCTGCCGCTCTCCGCTTGTAGTACTTTTCGTGGCTCCAGTAATAAAGTGAAAACCAAGGCGAGTCTCCGTAGAAGAAGAACGAGGTAGACCAATGGCGAGAAGACCTT
>JAAMXK010022941.1:0-11054 GCA_019693575.1 Thalassiosira oceanica
TTTAGGGTATTTAACACACACGACAAAACACGAAAAAAGCCCCTGATGAAACGATACGCGCGCAACGACGAGACGCGCGTCTGTACTGTCGAGGTCGCTTCAAGGCTTCAAGCGACCTCAATGAGAGGACAGATCTTCCTGTGATACACTCGCCTCACCCCTTTTGAACTGGGGTCTGGGGGCCCTACCTACAAGCAGGCGATAACAGTGCAGCTGGCCGGCTTTTTGAACCGGACAGAATTTCTGGCGAGCTTCATACATGTTACGGGCATTCGAATCATTTTGATGCCAGATGCAAATGCTACTACTTTCAGAGCATGGGGTCATTGTCCCGAAAATCGCTCTTTTGTGTCCGCACCATCATCTCTTGCGTCAACCGCCGACAACGCTGACGAGCCGCCGCGTCGCCAACGATGTTCCAACGGTCGCCGATCGGAGCTAAACTTTCGTCAATAGTTCGAGGAGGCGAATCCAAGCTACCGTGTGCTTCCCTCATCCTCGAACCCACCGTGATCTTTCCCGCCGAACGCGTCATGCAGCCAGAAACTTCGACGAGCCGCCTCGTCGTGTGTGACGCCGTTGTCAATCGGGTCTTCTGCGGCGACGAAACAGCTACTATGGTACGGTGAGTGAATGAACGCATGACAGTCGACTGGAGGACGTCACCAATGTGCCAGGGCTATGTCAGAGCAGGGTCACGGTTGTTGGTGAGTCGGTTATCTTCTTTTATTCCTCTTTAACTAAACACTTCACCACTCATTATCTAAAGTGAAAGTCTTCTGCAAGCCTGGATGAGCAAGTTAAAGCAGAGGTAGACCCAGTTAATTTGATTGATTAGAGATATGGTGTGCTGATTAGTGAATAGAATCATATAAATTAGTAGAATTAAGTTCCAAACTCTCCTTAGTATGTATGGATTTTCACCCTTCATGTTTGACGAAATGTCTGAACTTCCACACATGCCAAGATTTAATTTTCATACATGCCATGTCTGGGCCATACAATGGGCCAAACACAATTGAGGCAGCTCCATTGTATGCTATCAGAGACGACAGTACTTTAGACAAGTCTATGTAAACCTCTGAAGGAGGGGTTATATGACAAAAATCGCAGTAGAAGATCTGAAAATCTTGACATCATATAAACCCAGAAGCTTTGGGGAGACTTGTCGACAGTGTGTATATCAACGATGCGGTGATCACAAGTTTTAGTAGTATGTTCAACAAGTGGCAATTAGAGTTGAAGAGTGATCAGGGAGAAGAATATACATCCAGCCCTGCAAACACGAAGAGCACGAAACTCACACTAGCAGTTATCAACACCCAACACCTACACTTTTCCTCTCCCATCGAGTTTGACTAATAATTCTACCGCCCTCCTACCTCTATTACTGTTTCATTTGAATTGGCAAAGGAGTACGAGTAAGGATGTTATCATGTTTGGAATTGGCTGAGTTACTTTCTGCCAGTGATCCTATAGTCTTCTGGAAGGGGGAGGGGACAACAGACATATGTGTCAAGGCAGATGATAAGGTGGTCGTTTGTGGTACAGCTGATGTTAGTTAGGTGAAGGTGAAGGATGTTGTCTATTTAGATGTTAACAACAGCAGCAGACTAGAATATTGTATGTTATAGCAACCTAACAATGAAGTAAGAGGTCTAAGGTCTCAATAGGGGGCATAGTAGCATACACAAAATAGCTGTAGTATTCAACTTAGCTATTCAGTTAGCTTCACAAGATAGCTATTCAGTTAGCTTCAAAGTACTAGTAAAACGTTACATGTATAATTTAGTTCTATTTTGTTAGCTACAATATAAATGTATCACAGGTGCAGGTGCATCACAGGAAGATGGTTCGACTTGAGGCATTAGAAATTCCCGCTTAAATTTAGTCTGTTTTGGCGGGAAAATCCTATGTATCACAGATGTATCACAGGTGAGTGTATCACAGCAAGATACTTGCAATGAGAGCGGCCCCGCCAAGCCGCCCCTCGGCCCTCGCTCGCGGCCTCCTTCAGCCGGAGAGAGAGAAAAGCTAGCTAGCTGCAAGTGTGTTTGTTTGATGCTCGATCATTTGGCGGGTTTTGCATTATTTGCATGCTGAGAATGCCGGTGTGGTAAAGAGACCTTGACGGTGTGGTGGTGACTGTACCTCTAGAGTAGGCCAACTCTTGCGAAGGGCAAATTAAATGCATCATACATAGCCGCCAAGACATCTGAGGTTCACGGCGGAGTTTCGCTCACAGCTCAGGTGCGTCGCGTCCTCATTCAATCTCACTACTTCTCGAAAAGCCCGGTCGAAAACGAATCTCGTGCTCGCAATCTGACACTGTTGCGTCTATTTGTAATGCTCAAGGCTCTCATATCTCAGAGCCGCAACTGCTGTGCTGCGATGGGTAACGACAGATCAAAACTTTCTCTATCTATCTCAACTCGAAGCAGAAAAAGCGCCAGGGGATCCAGGAAATCACAAAATAAAACGAAACCACCGCAAGACTCTGCCCCATCGAACGCGAAGGGCGAAGACACGGGGTCGCCTGAAATGGATTCCTCCGCGGTAACCCTGGGCGACGCCAAGATCAACGCCCGAAGAGATCTCCATCCGAGCCCTGTCATGATCACGGACACGCTGTCCGATGTCCGTGTCAAATATCATATCAACCCCAAAGAAATCGGTCATGGCCACTACGGAGTGGTGCGCAAGTGCATAGACCGCGAGACGAAAGCCTGCTACGCCATAAAGTCGATCCGTAAGAGTAAGGTTGGCAAGGTCGACGTCTTGAGACGCGAGGTCGCCCTGTTAAAAGAATGCGACCACCCCAACATTATAAAACTGATCGAAGTCCACGAAGATCAGAAGTATCTGCATTTGATCACCGAACTATGCACTGGAGGCGAGCTATTTGACCGGATTATAGAAAAAACACAGAGCGACGAGGGTCACTTCAGCGAACGGGACGCGGCAAAGCTTGTAAAGTCTATTCTGGACGCTATAGCATACTGTCACGACCAGAAGGGGATTGGTAAGATGACTGGACTTGTCCTTTCGACTAGTAGGGGAAGCAACTAACTCGCGTGCTATGGCCAGTGCACCGCGATCTCAAGCCGGAAAACTTTCTTTTCTCGACCAAGGAGGAGGATGCTGTCATAAAGATTATCGACTTCGGCTTAAGCCGGCACGACGACATGCAGCAGGGAATCATGAACACCAAGGTGGTAAGGTTTTGCTGCGAATTTACAGCTAAAGTCAAAACGTGAACCTAACGCCGATCGCCGAAGGGAACACCCTACTACGTGGCGCCCGAGGTCCTAAATCGCGAATACACGAAAAGCTGCGATATATGGAGCATTGGGGTGATAACATACATACTCCTTTGCGGTTATCCTCCCTTCTACGGCGACACCGACAACCAGATATTCGACTCAGTCCGTACCGGACGGTTTGACTTCCCCTCTCCCGATTGGGATAACATATCATCCACGGCCAAGGATTTCATATGCAGCATGCTGAAGCTCGATGGGTCGAAGCGCATGACGGCGAGTGAGTCGCTGCGACACAAATGGATTATCGAGATGACGGAGGTGCAAGGGCAGGGGGGACGTCGCAACCAGCGCACGAGCATTGTTTTCGCGCCGCGAGCGATTGCATTCAAGAAGTACAGGGGTATGCAGAAGCTGAAGAAGGCCGCTCTAACCTATCTGGCGCAGAATGCTACGAACGAGGACATTGACGAATTGAAGGCTATATTCAGAAAAGTCGATGTGGACAACGACGGAACCCTGACTTTAGAAGAGTTGGATGATTGTTTGAAGAATGGTGCGTCAAAATATGAATGAATCCTATGTGCCGGGTTCAATCGAAGCACCTCGCTTACAACTTGTCACGGCAGCACACTTTCTACCGAACGTAACGTCGGACCTTCGCAACCTGCGGGGCGAGCTGGCACTCTCAGGGGAGGACTCGATCAAATACCGGGACTTCATCGCAATGATGATGGATGAAAAGAAGGTGGTAAAGGAGGACAATTTGCGCATGGTCTTTGAACATTTCAAAGGGTCCGATCCGGACTGCATATTGGCCAGCGATGTTGCTGCTTTGGTTGGTGGGGAGAAGCATGCGCTCGAGATAATGAAGATGGTCGATGCGAATAGCGACGGGCGAATTGACTTTAAAGAATTCAAGGCCATGATGGAGGCCGACGGCTCAAGATCGTGAATGAATGTGGAGAAATATGTTCAGAGCCATTCAATTCGCCAGGAAATTGTTACGTATTAAGTATGAGATGTGATAAAAGGAATCTATTTTTAGTACTACAAGCTGTTCAAGAACTCAATCACCAATTCATTGACAAGGTCTGGGACCTCGTCGTGAGGGCAATGGCCAGCTCCCTCGAGCGGTATGACTCGTTTTACCGGCGACGTCGGCTCTTCGTCGCCTTCGCGTATCCTCTCCACAACCTTTTGAAGGCTTTCAACTCTTCTCGGAGGAGTCCACGGGTCCTCCTGTCCGTATGTAACCCAAACAGGAACATCAGGAAAGTCTGGTGAGCTCAGTTGCTGCTCTGGGAGTGGTCCCGCTGAGTAGCTCAGTGTGTCAAAGACCACGTCGTCTGCCCCCTCAGTCAGGAGAGGATCGAGCAAGACCGAAACGAGCTCATCGTCCACAGCTTCCGAGATAGCATACGGTTCATTCAAGATTTGCTTCACAGTCTCAGGCGTCGCCAGTGTCTTGAACAGCCCGTGCCCCCTGCTTCTCAGAAGGGATTGGATCTGGCGAACCAGCGGCATCGACACTGAACCGAACGGCACTTCTGCCATATGGAGCTCTCGGTAGTTAGGATTGATCACGAAACAACCATTGAATAGATCCGGCTCGTCCAAGACCGCTTGTAGAGATGACATGGTGCCAATAGAATTGGCAACCAGAGTGATCTTCTTTTTCCCATCCGATGAAGAATCCGCTTGAATCACCTCTCTCGTGAAATCTGCAAGTTGTTCACTCCATGTGTAGAAGTTATACGGTGACCTTAGAGGATGGCGCAGGTCTAGGCTGGTGGCCAACCGGTTTCCTCCGGCTGCAGTGCCGAGCGGCACGTTGCTCAACGTTGGCTTGGATCGCACCTTTTTGGGTCCAGGCACATCGTTCGCCTCTCGGAAGCATTGTGACTTATCCTCGTAAAACCTCCCGTTTTCTCCGTTCACCTGCTGCGCCTTTCGGTCGTTCCTCGAAGGCTTCGAGCTCCAACCGCTCCCGAATAAGTCAATTGCGTAGACTCGGTAGGTCTTGCCGTGGCCATCTTCGTGGTTCTTGGCCGAGAGACCTTTTATCATTTTCCTCCAATGATCAGAGTTCACAAACAGCCCGTGCACCAGCAATAGAGTATGATCGGCATCCAAAGGCCCCGAAACCTGGTAGCGCACGTCGTAGCCACGCCACCCGTAGATCTGATTTTGAAGGTCAGTCGCCGGGGAGTGCGAGGGCATTGTTGTCGCGGCATGAAGAGGCGCATGCCTGCATACCGCGGTCTGCGGAAGGAGGAATGGTGCACCCAATTGGGCCAACAGCGACGCCAAGAGTACTTGGACGCTCTTCATCGTCAGTTCAGTTCACCAAGAGAAAGTAGCTTGGACGTCCACACTCATGGTGTGACGGCAGTGACGGTGTTCTTCTCATACTAGTAGAGGTGGACTGCGGGTGGCCGCCGTGTGCCTTCAGTGCCTTCCTCCACGCGTCTTATAATAGGGGGCTAAAACTTAAAAAGGGGGTTAAGCAAGCACTGACTAGCGATAGCTGGCACTTGCAAACCAGATTTTGTGTTTATTATTGTACCATGATGCTCCTAAAACAAAAGGCCCTTCACTGAATCAGAATCATCGGGTTCTCTGCGGGTCTCACTCTTACGTGCTACGTGCTCAGAACCTACCTAGCAGCCAGTGGCTGCCAGTGGCTCCGTCGTAGAGTAAAGTAGAGTAGGAGAATTGGTTGATGGGCTTGTGTAACACTGCAGCATTCACTGAGAGAACTTGGGAGAATATCTTCTATCTATAAGTCTAGCTAGCATCTTAACGTCTGAGCTTTCCTTGTTTCTTCTTCTTTGCCTCGAGCTTCTTCTTGTGGTATTTATCCGAGAATCCTTGAACCATAGCCTGGTAGTTCTTGTCATTTTGCTGCTGCTTGTTTGTCTTCGTCACAATTTGCACCACGTCTTCGTCGGCAAGGGGGTGGTTCACTCCGCATCTTTGTGGGGAATGTTTGGCAGACTTGCCCCAGACCAGAGCAAAGTTGAAATCACGCAGCATCTGTGTCGATACGTTCTGACACAAGGACTTGACAGATGTGCCTTTTCTTATCGCCGACAGGACGACAGGCTCCGCCAAGTCAGGCGGCTGACCCTTGCGTTTGGTGTAAATTCTTGTCAAACCCAGGTAGTCCCAAATCATCGATTTCAGGGCATCGTCCTCCAGCGGCTCCCCAACATTGAATCGCTTGTGCACGCTTGACAATGATTGTGAGACGTCAGGGTTCGGACATCAGGGAAACTAGCAAAGACGATATGCGCTCACCTTCCAACCAACGAGTGGGGCATACGAACAAGCTGATCAACTTCCTCAATAGTTATTGTGTCGATTTTGTTGTAGAAGTAGCAACACGGCTTGTAGACTCGATTCCCAACAATCACGTCCACAAGTTGATCGACTGAGATGTCCTCTCGCGCAAGCAGGGATGCCGAGTTGATTCTATATTCACGCATGATCTGAGTTGCGAGTTTTTCGGGATCCGGACCTGTTGATGTGAAATTAGTGTCGAGGTATTCGCGAAAGTGCGTGAACTTATGAACGCACCTAATTTGGTCAGGGGCACAGTGGAAGCGAACTTGACCCCTCCCGTACTCTTCTTCACGAATGTCACATTGGGCGGCTTCTGATTGAGGCGGATTCCCACAGTCTCCAATTCCTTCTCAAGAATCTCTCTGTGACGGTTCAAACCCTCTGTCCATTGCAGAATTAGGTGACGTTGCAATCGTGCGAATAAACAGAATCTGCGCACCTTTTCCAGCATCCAGCACAATCAGGATCGCATCTGCATTGCGAGCGCACGCGATGACTTCTCGACCTCGGCCTTTACCGTGTGCAGCACCCTTGATAAATGCAAATATGTCAAAATTTTCCCACAAAAAAATCTCTCCAAGCGCAACGAGCTCACTTCAATGATTCCAGGCAGATCCAGCACCTGGACTTTCGATCCTTTGTAATGCATTGTGCCTGGAATGCAGGTCAGCGTTGTAAACTCGTAAGCTGCAGCCTCAGACTCTGTACCCGTCAATTTGCACTGTACGACCATCAAGTGAGAATATCAATGCCAACAAATAAATATCCATTCCAACAATGATGTCCGCGCAGAATCAAGTCATACCTGCAGCGTAGACTTTCCAACTGAAGGAAATCCACTACGAAAATGGAAGAGATCGGGTTGGGTGTTGCTTGCAATCGCGCCGAGACAGCATGAGTCTAGCAGACTCACATCAGTGCAACTCGCGCATCTCCCAACCGCGCCACGTCAAACCCCTCGCTTGCTGTCGAAAGAGCGTGTCAATGATTGCGATATTGAGGCACGTCAAGCCGGAGCCAAGACTCACGCCCCCCGCCTCCGCCGCCCCCCTCGATGAGCAACTCGCTCCTCAACTTGGCCAGCTTGGCTTTCAGCGTCCCCAGGTGATAGTTGGTGGCCTTGTTCTTCTGAGTGCGGGCCATCTCCGCCTCAATCTCCTTGATTTTCTCCATGGCACCCATGTTTGCGCCGCGGTCTCGTCCGCTGAAGACTATTCGCCGAATGCCAAACGTCCACTTTGCTCCGGGTGACCCTCCTCCGTCGATCTCCCAGGATCTCCCCGCAACTTGCACTCCCGATCAGCTATCAGCTCATCTCCATCCACACTCTGTCCACACACACAGTACCCGCCCGCACCGCCCGCACCTGGCTTCGGCAGCTCGGCAGAAGGGTTTGAGGCGCTCCCGCGTTTTTATGGCGCGCGACAAGACAAGCGATACACGCCACCCGCGGCCGCCACACGGCACGACGCGGAGCGGAGTTATGGAGTTATGGAAAAGAGAGCGCGGCAACCGGAAGATAGGGGAGGATGACTGCGGCGGCGGAGGACGAATGGACATTCGTTTCGAACAGCAAGTCGCGTCGTCGAAGGAGAAACCCGTCTGAGCCTCGCAGGCACAAGTCGACGGGTAACGGGTTTCGTGCATCACCGAACAACAAGGCTGGCGGGACACGCGACACACCAGGCGAACGGTACGACACGGCCGCCGCAACTTACGACAAGGGGCAAATACAGAGCGATATACTCAGATGTCTAGATTCGTTTGAAGAACAAATAAGATGCGGCAATGGCTTCGCCCATCGATTGGTGTCGGCTCTGGCCACTGCCTCGAGAAGATCGAGGACACCAAGGACACCGAATGGCGGCGGAAGGCAATCCGCTGAATCAAGCTCGAGTCTACGCGAAGTTGTGGCGTATGGCATCGGCAATTTTGCCACTGGAAGATTTCAGTCGCCAATGTTACAGCTCGCATGCGCGCTGCTACTGCGGAGGATGGCAGCGTCAGCTTTGGTTTCGACAGAATCAACAACGAACAAGCAGAAACAGATGCTCGATTGCAATGGGCGCCACGCTGCGGACACATCGTCGGCATTCAGATCCGAGCAGGATGTAGTGCAGTTGTACTACTTTGATCCGTGCATACTTCCTGTCGAGAGGGAGATGCTCGAAACAACGTTTCATGTTCACGTACTCGATTCTAATGATATGGGAAAGCTATCAATAGAGGTGATGCGCAGTCAAATCAAGCTTGGGGAAACCCATTCTTCGATCGAAACTCAATCAGGATGTTTCCCTACTCTCTTCTACATGCCCCATTGTCCAATGAGACTGTACAGCAATGTGCTTTGGAGTCACTGGGAACACTTGTTTCCTAGTTGCAAGTGTTCTACAAAATCAAGTGACGTCACGTCTGCAACTGAGATCGACGCCGGTGGATACATTCACCCGATTCTCATATTTGGAAACAGCTTCTCGGCTTACGAGGATCGCACAATATCATGTGAGGACCTATCTGACCCGACCAATGGAGTCTTCAAGGTCGTATCGCACTCGCACGAGACTCGGGTAGCCGTTCGGGCGAAGGATGAGATCGTCCCAGAGACGCTTCGGCACATAGAAATGGCTTTCAGCGACTCGAACGTGACCTCGTTCTGCCCAGGAGGCCAACAGAGTGATGAGAACAGGCTAGGAAGGCCGAGCCGCCCGAAAGAATGGCTAAGGAACGATGATCCGGAGCTGAACGGAAGATAAGGTAATCTACGCGGGAACTTCGACAAAAGCAGACCACAAATGAATGTCAATCCAAGTTTATACTCCGCTATGACGTCTCCTTTATGCCCTTTACTGCTTAAATATCTGCTGAACTCATCTGTGAGCATGCTAAGACTTTGAGACTCATCATCGAGATTCGTGTGTGTCGGTGGCCCGCGGTGGCGCGAGGTATTTTTGGCCGTGTCTCAGAGGTTTGGTGTTTGGGGCGGCTGAGGAAGTTTTATAATGCGCACTTTAGTATTGTAAGCAAATACATAGTCTATTTCGCTTTACTTATCTCTTTCCCCGAAACGTATTACTGCAGTCCTTCGACCCTGCTGGGCAATCGTGCACGTCGCGGCAGCCAGCCGCGAATGGCGAGAACAACCGGAACCATGACTGCCGGGAGACTTTGGCGTGAGGCATGCATGGGCAGTCAGGATCAAGAGTCGAATGGAAATCGATCTACCCGCCCGACGCGTAACTACTTCACTTCAACGGCTTTGGTCCTCATAAACAATCACAGGGAAGTATGGGTCCGAGTGCATTGCCTAGTATTGTCGTTTGCGACAACGGATCGAAGAGCGTCAAGACATCGCCAACGCCAACTCCGACGCGTCGTGTCGACCTCTGTCACGAAGACGGAAGCACCGAGTCCGACAGTGCTGGCGGCGTCAACGATAACGATACTATAAACCGAGAGGCTTCCCCAATGAAGAAATCGGGGAGTGACACTGTCGGGACAGCTGCCGAGACCGAGGAGGAATCGTCCATCGTTGCACCGCGGCCGCCCCGCAAGTCTCTCCCGGACGAGCTCGTCGTGCAAGAGCGCGATGAACTCGCTGCCAAGTTTGTCGTGAGTCCTCGGAAAACTTGGTCACACTTTGACGGAGCCCTGTAGCCTTACCATTATCAACCTGCCAGGGTCGAGTGATTGGCAAGGGTAAGCGACGAACGCCGTTTGCTTCTTGTGTTTGGCATTGCGAAACTGACTTACCGTGCTCGCGCGGCCTCAATCTGTGAACGAACGAAAAGGTGGCGAGATGATCCGCGATCTGCAGGCAAGAACCGCAACTCGAATCGATGTGAACCAGAACGTCGCGGAGGGCGAGCCTCGGATAATCACATACAGGGGCCGCCCTGATGACATCGAGTTTGCCAAGAGGTGTGTCGACAAGATTTGCCGGGAGGAGGGCAAACACACTCAGCTCCCCCTCGGACATGCCATCAAGAAAGACATCATGGTTCCGTCGCCGGCAATCGGCAAGATCATTGGCAAAAACGGCGAGATGATACGAGAACTGCAGAGCAAATCTCAGGCGAGGATTCAGATCGACCACAGCCGCGACGGAGTTGCGGCGCATAACCGCAGGGTCTCGGTCACAGGTGATTATCAATCGGTCGCGTCGGCCGTAGAAATGATCACCCACCTGTGCCACAACCCAACTATGGACTCAATGGAGGTTCTGCGGCGGATGCTCGCTCGCGAGAAGAATGGAGTGGAACCTCTTGTTACTCCCAGGAGTTACAACCTCGCGACTTTTGCACACCCACCAGCATCATTGCCTCCCGCTTTTACGCCTGCCTCGCCAGCTATATCAGTGCGCAGTCACGGGATGGGACTGCTTCCGTCTGACCTGTTTAACACGCCCTCTGACATGCCTCTGTACAACGAGGGTTCCACTGGGTTTGC
>JAAMXK010022995.1:0-11799 GCA_019693575.1 Thalassiosira oceanica
GCGTTCGTCGGCGCGGGGGGGATCAAGACCCTGTTCCCCCTGTTCATGGCGAGGAGGTCGGCCATACCGTGCCCGGCGGCGTGCAGCGAGGGCGGGAGCAGGAGGAAGGGGGAGGGGGAGAAGACGAAGAAGAAGGACAGCAAGAGCACCAAGAGGGCGGCCCAGGCTCGGAGACGGTGGCTGTCGACGGTCGAGCGCAACTCGACCGACGTCATGTACGCCCTGACCCGCCACGCGGCGCCGGACTCCGCCCACGACGCCCGGTCCCGTATCCTCGCCAAGTTCGTCGAGGAGGACTGCGAGAAGTGCGACCGGGCCGTCGAGCTTTGCCTCAAGAACGACGAGCGTGCCCGGCTGGCCGAGTACCAGTTCTACCGGGGCGACGGGGCCGAGGACGCCGAGCTCCTGGGGGGTCCGGACGCCGTCGACCTCGCGGCGATGGGCGCGAAGCTCCGGGGTGGAGGCGACGCGTTCCACCGGTGCTGCGCGATACTCGGCTTCGCGTGCGTCGGCTCGAGGAGGTGCCGGGGGCACGTCATGGACCAGCTGAGGCTGCAGGGGAGCGGGATCACGGTGGTCAAGGACGGGCTGGCCGAGTTCGCGGGGCTGCTGAGCGAGGGGGCGCAGAAGGCGCAGATAGAGGGATACATTGAAGAGCTATAACAATTATGGCCGATCTTTCTCTGAGTATGAGTTAAAAAAAAACAATCATCGCTATTCAGTATGGACAATGTTCATCTCCGGATCGAGGGCAGTCGCATTAGTCGCATGCTTCTAATCCATCTTCTTCGCGACCGCCTCGACACTGTTGACCAGGCACCCCGACACGAGTCCCACCGTAACGAACACCCCGCCCACGATCCCGAACAGCGAGCTGAGGAAGACGAACCAGTTCTCCCTCGACTCAACGTGCCGCACGGCGATGGGCGTGAAGTCGTAGCTTATGAGCAGGCCCGGGAGCATCGACGAGTGCTGCGCCGCCAGCATCTCGGGCTGGACGAAGTGCCGCGACACGGACGCCTGGTACGTCTCCCGCTCGGAGTGGAACGTCCGCTTGTACGTCGTGGGGACGAGCTTGACCGCCACGTTCGTCAGCCCCACGCCGCTCTTGTTGTCCATCACGTGCGAGATGGCGTTCAGGGGGTTCTCGCCCGCCGGGAAGGGCTTGCCGAACGTCACGTCGTGTATGTAGTGGGTGACGTTGGGCAGGCGGCCGTGGAAGGGGTCGACGGCGTTCCGCCCCGTCGGGTCGATGTTGAACACGAGGAGGGACGTCGCGTCCCTCCAGGCGGCCGGGCTGACCGACATGGTCAGCGTCCCCCCGACGCGCTGGACGTGGATCGTCCCCGATATGGTGCAGCCCTCGCCCTTCTTCTTGTTCGCCGTCACCGCGCTGCAACCCGCCGCGACCCGGTACTCCTCCGTCGTGGGCTTCCGCCTGGTGAAGGCGAACGGCGGCTTGTGGTGCTTCTGAAAGTCCCCGGAGCTGTGCGCGGAGCCGTCGTGGCTGTAGTCCGTGGACTTGCACTCGACGTGAGGGAAGGTCACGTGCACCCGAAGGGGTATGCGATGGCCAAGCAGGTCCTTCGGCCGGGCCTTGTTGAAGAGGAGCGACGGGACCGAGTCGGCGAGCTGCATGTGCTGCCTCGTTTCGACCTTCAGGTAGACCGCGATCTGGGAGATGAAGAGTATGCTCGCCGTGAGCGTCGCAAGGAGGGTTATGAAGCCGCCCGACACCGAGCGCTCACGGATGCCCTCGACGGGCTTGACGAAGGCGTCGTAGGATCGCGAGACCATCTTCCTTTATCGTGTATTCCCCCGGGCCTGCGGGGTCGAGATCCAGCATCCAGCAGTCTTCCGAATGCGTCGCCTATCCAACCTTCCCGCCGAATACCAAGTGCCGGCCCCGCAGGAGCCCATGCAATACACACAGAAAAACAGCCCAGAAAACCAGAGAAAACAGAAAAACACACTTTCAATAAGGCTGCTCGAAGTCGCGTGTCACACAGCACCTCGCGGGCCTGCGCTGTGCTGGAACACACGGAGGACCACAACGCCCCGTCCGTCGATCTGTAGCTGTAGTCCGGCGGCGCGGTTCTTATCCGAAAGTAGTTTCATTTGAGTTCGGTTGGAGAGTCTTGGAGACAATGTCTGGAAACATCGTCACAGTCTTCTCGTCAATCAAAGGCATCGCGCCAAGTTTGTGCGACAGCAACCCATCGCTTCTGCTCAATGTGCTGTCGGACCCTGCTCTGGACGGCTACGGCGGGACCGTCGAGTTTGACCCGTCACGACTCCAAGAAGATACGAAGGCATCTCTTGCTGCTGCGGAAATACTGATCACCGAGCCTTTTGTTCTCGCCAAGTTGCTCGAACACGATCCGTCAGGTCTGTCCAGTCTGAGATGGTGTCAGTCGACGTATGCCGGTGTCGATCCGATCTTCAACGCGAGGATATCCCTGCCAAGAGATTGGATACTCACCAGGTTCGCCGGGTGCTTCGGCCCGCCGATCGCCGAATGGGCTCTCGCAAACATGATCGCCCACGAGCGATCCTTCTCTGCGTCCGCTCGAGACCAAAAGCTGAAGGCCTGGGCTGGCTCTGCCTCTGTTCTCAGTTATAGATACTTGTCTTCGCTCAGCGTTGCTATACTAGGATGTGGCGATATCGGAATGTGCGTGGCGAAGGCGGCAAAGGCTTTTGGAATGACGACGCGAGGATATGGCAGAACAGAGAGGAGCGCTGTTGATGACTGTATTGATTTTTACACGACCAAGCTCGAGGAGGCTTTGTGCGGCGCGGACTACATCGTGTCTGTGCTGCCCTCAACTCCAGAGACTCGAGGTCTTCTGAATGGTGATGCCTTGAGAGCTTGTTCCGGAAAGCCTGTGGTGCTTCTCAACGCTGGTAGAGGAGACCTGATATCGGAGGATTCAATCATAAAGGCACTGGATCAACGATATTTGCAAGCCGCTTACCTTGACGTGTTCGAGGTTGAACCACTCCCCGCAGAGAGTTCACTGTGGGAGCGAGAAGATGTAGTGATATCTCCTCACGTAAGCGCCCTCACACAGCCTTCGGACGTTCCAGCTGTGTTTATTGAAAACTATGAACGCTTTATAATGGGGAGGGAGCTGAAGTACGTCGTCGATTGGTCAAAGGGATACTAGCCTATGTTTACTGCTATCGTTTAAGATCGTTTGCCCCACGACCTCATTGGTCTCAGCCTGCACTTGTAACTGCCAGCTGCACTTATTCGCTCCTGGGCTTCGACGCCAAAGCTCGTCGGGACAAAGACGACATTCTCCAGACCGCTCCTGGCCCCCGATGCGATCTTACTCTTGACGAAGTTGTGAACAACGGGAATTTTGCCTAAGAAACCCTTCTTCTCGCGGATGAGTTCGGCTCTTCGCTCTTTCTTCCACTGGTCCTTGTCAATACCGGCGATAACGTCGACCATGTTGAACACTTCTACGCTTGGCTTCTCCGGAATCTTGCTCTTATTAGCACTCTTAGATCGCATACTCGCCCAGTCGTTCATCAGGTCTTCGTAGGAGAAATAAAGAGGCGTCTGAGCGGCCGAGGACCAAGCCTTGGAACCTTGAAGCATGCGCCGGATCTTAGGGGGTCTCTTCGCGAGTCCCTCTGCATAAAAGACTGGCAGGCCGACCTGACCCTCCATATGTGCGTACTCTCTCTTAAGTCTATCTTCTGCACTCTCCTCAATGCCATCTCTCGCCAATTGACGGGCTTTCTGCGTCCTTTTCATTGCATTCGTGGCTGCATTCCTCCGCAGCCCCATCTTAGCGGACTCGATAATACCCTGCGATTGAAGCAGCAATTGCGCATCTTCACTGGCCGAGTCGCCAAAGCAACCAACACGTTCCCGTCCAGCGCAACGGGCCGCATAGAATAGTTCGCGTTTCGATGGAACAATCTTGTGACGAAGGCTCCCACCATCGTCCATGCTTGGGATTTTCCCAGAGAGGCCGTCGACAGGTTGACCTGTCGGCAGTCCGTACCCTAGATTTGACGAACAACGCAAGGCCTTTCCAAGCGTAGTGCAAGTGATGCGCAAATCAGAGTCTTTCATGTTCTTCATCTGCTTCATTTCGTCCGCTAGAGCGCGTGCATCGTGCTCATCCATAAAGTACAACGAGACAGAACGAGTGTCCTGCATCTCGTCCTTTCTCTGCATCCTCGAAAACTTGGCAGCATCATCGCCGTCAAGGCCTTCCTCGAGCTCGACCTCCTTCTCCTCATCCTTGTACTTTTCAAATAGCATGTAGGCCGAACCCCACGGTGTTGTTACTTGAAACACGGGCTGCGAGATGATACGTTCGTAGGCGGGGACTGATGTGTGCGTGCCAAGCAAGTTGGTCAGGTTGATCGGACTTTTCGCCGTGACCGCCGACGACGCGATCAACAGCATAGAGACTGACACGAGAAATGCTGTCGACCTCATCATGATCCTTCGTCCTATTGATCCCTCCCCTCCTCCATAGAGCTAGAGCCTCTCTTTCCCTACCCGCCTTTCTCTTTTGTCGTCATCATCGTGACCTTCCACCTGGATGGACCGCGCCTAACCACTATGTAGTAGCGTAGCGTAGAGGAAGGAAACACCTAAAAGTAATTTAGAAGAACCGGTCCAAGACCACGACCTGGGCGGGACTGCGGAGACGCTTCATGTCGGATGGAGTTTGAAATTTTGGCACGAACCATGATGAGCCACGCCGACGCTATGCACGGCTACGGGGAAGACTGGCACTTTACTCGACTCCGGCCGAGCAACGGCTTCTCTCAAAAAGAGCAGCAGCCTACTGCTGAAAGTCTATCGTGCGATCGTGTTTGGCTCGAGACCTCGGCCACCAAAGCAGGACCATACCCTGTCTGGGCCAACCTCGAGAGGCTGTTGGCGATGATACATAGATGACACAGACCAAGAGCGGGTTTGTATTGGGACTCGAAAACAAACAAGACTTCCATAATCTCGGCCAGGGTCTGAATCTGTCTGAATCATACCGTCATCTGTGATTATGAGAGTCGGTGGCAACATCTTGGGCCTGGCACTGGCGCTCTTTCTTCAGTCGCTTCCTCGTTCAGTTTCCTCCGAAGATGTTGCCTGTCAGACGAGTCAACAGTGCGATGACATGAGAGAGGAGCTCGGGTACGGGAAACTCTTCGTGGGGTTTTATCCTGGTAGGTGCGAGACTTCATTCAACTTGCAGAAATACTTCTCGCTAACTTTGCTTCACGTCTCGCGCCGCATGTTCAAAGCCAAAGGATGCTTTCGGAAGGGCGAGCGAATGTACTTCGGAATCGGGGGGACGCCGGCTCAGAAGGTTAAGCCAAACTTACCAGGTGTCTTAGAACGAGTCTGGTGCACTGAGATGGACGCCGGTGGTGCCGAACAAGCTGCTCAAGAACAGCAGGCTCCGACAACATGCCTCACAGAGAGGCAATGTGACGACAGGCGGCAGGAGCTGGGAATATCAGTGTATAGAGTGGGCACTAACTACCCCAGCAAGGGCTGTTTCAAGAAGGGCCCTGTAGGTAGGTGGAAATGGCAAGCAACATGCGCAGAAGTCGACGAGCCTCCGCTCATACAGCTCTAACTTTGACTCTGAAGCATACTTTGGAATTGGCGGAAGTGTTGCTGAAATGTCTACTGAACTCCCCGGAGCAAGGGAAAGGATTCAGTGTGTTGGTTCTGCATCCGGCCTCGTCGTAGCACCACCAACCACGACATCGACGACGACGACGACGACGGCAGTGATTACAAATACAGAGGCCACCGGTGCTGCGTCGGAGCCCCCATCGCAGATTTCTGATTCATCATGTCCAGACAACCAGTATAGAATTAAAGTGGTCGTCCGGACTGGTCCGCAGAATAGAGACGGTGGCTTCAGGTTGGGTTCTGGAGGACGGGCTTGGCTGGACAACCCAGTAGGATCTCTTCCTCCCCTCACCGACTACGTTGATTCAGTTTGCTTGTCCAATGGACGGTACAGACTGCGCCTTGAGTCTGAGTTTAATGCGATTACAAGATATTGGGTGTACATCAACGACGAGGAGGTCCTAAGAGGACCTGCAATCAACTCGAGTATCAAATTTCACATCATTAGAGTGGGTTACAATCCTACACTTAGCACTCGGGAGCTGGAGTGGCTCGAGGGGCACAACAGTCGACGTCAGGACTTTCACGAGTCCAACGGGAAAGAGTTCCGACCACTCAAATGGTCCGAAAAGCTTGCCCAGCAGGCGCAGGAGTCTGCCGACGCGATCATCGCGAATAACTGCAAGTACACGGGTTCCTCCGGCAGCGTCGGCGAGAACAAGTCGCTTCGAAGGCACAGCAGGTCAAGCAACATACCGGAGCCTGATATAATTCTCAAGAATTGGATCGACAATAAAATCGATAGAGAGTATCCGGACAACTTCACAATGACCGGCGCTGTTTGGAGGTAAGTTCCAAATGGATTCCGCCCTCAAATTTGTTTCATGAATCCAACTCTCTTCGGCACCCATGTATGTGCTGTGACTTGACAGAGGCTCAAGGTGGATCGGCTGCGCAGAGAGCACAGGGATGAACGACGAAGGCTTTTTCTGCCACGCGACCTCCTGCCGGTACTCCCGTCCGGGAAACTGCAGCATTGGCTCGTTCGACAACTGGTTGGATGCGGTCCTCGACGACGCGTCCATGTGTGGGGCGGTCTGCCCGGACTCGGTCGAAGGCTGCCACTGATGTATTTCTTATTGTTGAATATATATGCTGTAGTAATTCTCTTGTACGCGTAATGTATGGATGTAAACTGCGTTGCTCTGCGCGGGACGGCTACTCCCTGCCGCTGCCCGGTGCTTGCTCTTGTGATCCGTCGTCATCCCACTTGAACTCGTCGGCGTACCGCCTCGCGACGTACGCAATCTCCTGCTCCTCGTTCATACCCCGAGTGGCCTCCGCATACTCCTCAGTGGCGGCCCGCCTCGACTCCCCCAGCGGCAGGCCCATCGCCAACCCGACCGACATCTCGACCTCTCGAAGCTTGCGGGGCGCCCATTCCCTCCACTTGCGCACGAGATCGTCCACGGAGCGGCAGCCCGAGAGGTAGAAGACGCCCGATACGAGCAGGCCGGTGGCGGAGACGGAGAGCAGGGAGCCCAGTGCGAGCGCCCTCGCGGCGACTATCGCGGGCGGCGTCCCGCCGATTGTTGTGGCAGGGACGCCTCTCCCCAGCGGCGGCCGCTGGGACGACGGCGGCAGTGACGAGCCGGAGTGCGGCGACGAGAGCGCGCGTCGGTAACCCAGGTACGTGCCCACCGAGAGTGGGAGCGAGCAGGCGAGTAGGGCAGCCCCCGGAGATATGGGCGGGGGGCTTTCTCTATCAGGTTTGTCAGTCGCCATCTTTCTTCCCCTCCTCTGTTCTTTTTCCGCCGAGCCAATAATCTCTCGTCTTTCCACGTGGCCGGCCCGCCGCCCGGTGCGTGTTATTTTCGTTTCCCTCTTTCACAAGAAAAGCAAAGAGACGACACGAAGACGAAGGCATACGCATCGGTACGCACATCAGTCCATTTCAAGAAATGGTCTCCATTCACCAATGGATGGACTGTGAGCAAGACAACTAACTTCCCAGCTCACCGACCCCACTTAAATTCAAGTAAAACATGTGCGGAATCTTCGCCATCTTCTCGTCGTCCCTCCCGAAGGGCGACCTCCGCAAGGAGCTCATCCAATGCTCGTCGAAGCTACGTCATCGCGGACCGGACTGGTCCGGCTACGTCGTCGTCGAGAAGGACGAGTCGAAGGGAATCTCGATGAACCACGGCATCGCCCACGAGCGCCTGGCCATCATGGACCCCGAGTCCGGCTCGCAGCCCCTGGTCTCACGCGGCGGCAACCTCATCGTCGCGGCGAACGGGGAGGTATACAACTACAAGGAGCTCTACTCGGCCCTCTCGACGCCGTACGAGCCGATGACGGGGAGCGACTGCGAGGTAATGATCCCCCTGTGGGACGAGCTTGGACCGTCGCCGGAGCTCCCCAACAAGCTCCGCGGCATGTACTCGGTGATCATGTACGACAAGGCGAGCGACACGTACTTCATCTTCCGGGACAACGTCGGGAAGACCCCCCTCTACATCGGGTGGGGAAACGACGGTAGCGTCTACGTGGCCTCTGAGATGAAGAGTCTCGTGAACGAGTGCACCAGGTTTCAGAACTTCCCTCCAGGACACTGCTACTCGAACAAGGGGCCGAATCCCGGCGAGTTCGTCAGGTGGTACAAGCCCAACTGGGCGCCGGAGATGAAGCCAGGTCTTCCCCCTCCGAAGGAAAAGTTCCAGGCGGTGAGTTAGGAGTTGGCGGCTGAAAATGTCAATCCATCTGCGGCTGCTTGAATAAGTCTGCTTGAAACCTGATTGCAAAATCTCTGACTGACGCACGTACTTCGCCGTGGTATTATTCAGGATGTCCTACGACACGCGTTCGAGCAATCCGTCATCCGACGCATGATGTCAGACGTCCCGTGGGGAGTCCTCCTCAGCGGCGGACTCGACTCATCCCTCGTTGCCTCCATATGCGCTCGCAACATCGCAAGGCGGTCGTCATCCTTTCCCAAGCTCCACTCCTTCACGGTCGGCCTCGAGGGATCGCCCGACCTCATCGCGGCGAAGCGAGTCGCGGACTTCCTCGGGACCATCCACCACGCCTACACGTACACGATCGAGGAGGGACTAGACGCCATCCGCGACGTGATCCGGTCGGTCGAGACGTACGACCTCACGACGATCCGCGCCTCGACGCCCATGTACCTCATGAGCCGCAAGATCAAGGCCATGGGGATCAAGATGGTCCTGTCGGGGGAGGGCGCCGACGAGGTCTTCGGCGGCTACCTCTACTTCCATAAGGCCCCCAACGAGCAGGAGTTCTACGACGAGACGGTCGACAAGATAAGCCGGCTGCACATGTACGATTGCCTCAGGTGCAACAAGGCCATGTCGGCGTGGGGCGTGGAGCCTCGCACTCCCTTCCTCGACGCGGACTTCCTCCAGGTGGCCATGAACATTGATCCCAAGGATAAGATGATCGTGAAGGGCCCGGGCGTGAGCAAGGAGGACACGCGCATAGAGAAGTACGCGATTCGCAAGGCGTTCGACACGCCGGACGATCCGTACCTCCCCGACGACATCCTCTGGCGTCAGAAGGAGCAGTTCAGCGACGGCGTCGGGTACGGGTGGGTCGACAGCCTCAAGGAGGTGGCAGAACGCGAGGTTTCCGATCAGATGTTCGCCAACGCCGCGAACAGGTACCCGCACAACACTCCCACGACTAAGGAGGGGTTCCGCTACAGGATGATCTTCGAGGAGCTGTTCCCGGGAGAGGCGGCGGAGAGGACCGTGCCGGGGGGAAAGACCATTGCGTGCTCGACGGAACGGGCGATGGGATGGGACGCGAGCTTCGCACAGCGCGCTGACCCGTCCGGTCGGTCCGCTGGCGTTCACGACTCGAGCTACGGCGAGACGTTCGTCGCCGACACCGTGCTCAACAAGTGAACGGGGCTAGCCGTGGGCGCACGAAATGAATTTAAGTGAGATTAAGTTTTGGTTATAGACTCGTCATGAACGTTTATTCAGTCGTTTGTATCGTTTTCCGTTCCTCGTCCACTCACGAGGGAGGAGCGAAATCAGCTCCCACTCGGAGGCGCGTTCGAGCTGGTTCTTCGTGAGCGATGGCGAGGTTCCGTTCAGCTCTTCTGTCAGCAAGTCGAAGAATCCCTCGACGCCGACTCCCTTTTTCATTGTCCACATGCCCGTCTTGGTCACCTGACCATCGATGCAGCACGAATGAAAGACTGTCTTGTACGCCTGGAGTCGTTGTAGACAAACCTCATCGCTAGTACCTGCAGGCGGAAGGAGGCAGGACAGGGCCCTGAACATGTGAACATACGTATGAGCGTCAGGTCGTGATACGGCCTTCATCTTCGAGTAGGCGTCGTTGGCAATATCGAGCGCCCTCCCACGGTTTAGGGCGTCGGACCACGTCGTCGACTTCGTCCATGGAGCAGAGCACGCGCGGATCACCTGGTTGAACGAGCTTGCGTCCGGCTCGACGTTGAAGGGTGACGGACCTTCCATCTTACACAGCATTTCGTGCATGTTTTCAAGTCTCTCCCTCGCTCGGTCCGAGTCGGTCGTGGAAGACAGCTCGCGGGCCCAGGCGTCCAAGATCGCGTTGAAGTAGATGACGTCGAGCGGCTGGCCGCGAGACACTTGCGCGATCTTCTCGAGCAAAGTCTCAGCTCTGGCGGACTTTCCCAGCGACGCCCACGTCCTAACGGCGGCGCCGTAACATGCTATCGATCCATCGCCAGCTTCAAATTTCTGTGCCTCTAGCAGGAGTAACAGTTTGTCCATCTCGCATGCGGCGAAATCGCCGGCATTCTCGATGCCGGATGAAAGACCTTTCGCTGCTGCATTGGACCAGGCATTCGTGGCCAGCAAAAACGTGTGCTCTGTCGGACGAGGCAGTTTCGTCCCATCTTCGCTCGCACCATAGACCAGCCTCGATAATAAAGTACTAGCATGCTGTGCGGCTGCCAGGGATGATTGCGGATCGTCCGTTTCCTTCGCAACCTTCGCCAAGGCCTTCAAAGCGAACATGTAAACAGATATATCGGCAAGATGCGGATGGTGTTTCTCAAGCATGGCGAGGATCTGCTGCATCAGCTCGAATTTTGGCATTGCCTGCTGTTCAAGAGCTATAATAAGCGGTTCAATTGGTGAGAGATCGCATGGCAGTCGTTGGTCCAAAAAACGAAGATAAACACACCATTCAACACCAGTTGAAATGATTTCAAGTCAGGGAAGACGTCAATCTCAATCTCGGTTAGCAGGCCCATGGGCTCTCTTTCAGATTCGTCGTTGTCCTCTGCAGGTTGTTTACAAGAATCATTGGCCGGTGCAGGGCGCTCAAGCTGAATGTAGCCCATTCGTCCTGCTATTCCCACTCCTGCAAAGAGCGCAAGGGGGGTGGCAGGTTTGGATTCTCTGGACGAGTTGGTTTTGTTCACTTTCCGTTGCGAGACTCCCTTGTCGAGAAGCGAGGAACTCAGCTGTTCAATCCGCGTGAAGGTTTCATCGTGGTGGAGTCCATTTTTTGCAAGTTCGACGAGAAGCAGAACCGCACATTGAAGGGCCCGAGCTGAACCAGCGTTGCACCAGGACTTTATCACGCCTGCAAGGTACATATCGTTTCAGACGAGAGCTCATCAATTGACCTATGTATACTCACCGTTGTAGCTGTATATATTCGGCCGAACCGGCATTGTCACTAGACGGCCCATTTCCATCAAGGTCTGCTCGGCTAAAATGGACTCTTCCTCGCTTGATGAAAACTTCTTCCGCCTTTTCTTTGGCATGAGTTCGCTCTGGCCGACTTCCCAAATTGCATGGTGCCTTAGCCTGTGATGAAATGCTTGAGACTTGTTTTCGATTGTTCCGTCCGAGGCAAACATTCTAGATCTATTGGCGCGAGCTTCTATCAAGGCGTTGTAGCTGAACGCGTCGGGGAAGAATTCCATGGCGCGCAAGTGCAACTCTTCTCCGTCTAGATCAGGGTTGTTGTCTTCGCGCCCCAGCTCGAACTGAACTCGCTCCATCATTCTTTGCAAAACAAGCCTCATCTCATACAGCGACGGATTGATTTGTCTCGCCATAGCAGTCAAAATGATGTTGTAACACACTCGATCAGGGGGCGGACGTTTCCTGTCAGCGGGTGCGGGCTCTTCAGACGACGAGGACGAG
>JAAMXK010023084.1:0-20527 GCA_019693575.1 Thalassiosira oceanica
TGCGAAGCACCGAAAGACCTACGGGCAAATTTTCAACCATGATTTTTAACACATTTGGCACTACGGTGCCCCCTGGCGCCGCTCAGGTGCCAGAAACGGCCGCGATGAGCCGTGCCGATCAATTTGGCAAAATCTCGCAACCCCTTAAGAACAACAAAACAAAACTATCGAATAGACCACAATTCGATTGGCGTATGGTAAGTCCTGCTTTGAATGTGCCTTAGCAATTACTTCATCAGTAAACACATTGGATTTTTGGCGCTTGGCAGAACATGCACATGCGCACCTTCATTGTTTTGCTTTTGATGCTCCAGAACTTTCTCTGTGGTGGCGGATCATTCACAGCTATATCAGAGCTTCTGGTTGTTGGTGCATCTTCAATGACGTCGATGTCAACCAGCAGGGGCTCATTCTCATTACTGCCAGGGTTGGTCCTTCTGACTAATTCAGTAGGTGGTGTCTATGGACAAGAGCTCCAGGTCAGTATACTAATTCTCCGCCGTGGTCCATTCTCATCAACTCTCACTGAAATGTCAATGAAGGCTTCCCGAAATCATCGAGGGGAGAGACTCATCCACGACCTGTTTCTTGATAGTCATGAAACACCGAAAGAAAAGGGACGAGGCAAGATATTGAATAGTTGCAGATCAGATCAGTACTTTTCCTCAAAAAGTAGTAAATGCAAGGCACTATCTGAATATGGGTAGGACAACTCTCCTGTTTATTTTTGATTCACACTACTGCTAGGCTCACATTGTTCTAGATCTCACTGCAGATACCACGAAATGTGTACCACTGGGCATTGCACTGATGGCCTTTGCACCTGCCCCGAGGCAGAAAGCTGCTATGGTTGTATTTCAAGTGACTATCCTTGCTTAAGAATTGAAGAATTAGATCCAACCAAAAATCTTCAAATCTGCCGGTTGGAGGCAAGTCGATACAGATCAAAGTCTGCAAAATCATATGAGTATGAGTTGAGACTTTTTTCAGCTGGAGGAAAGGCCTTGACGGAATTCGACAAGCTTGAGAAGCTTGTCGATGGGTCAAAAAGTGGGAAGAAGGTTGGTGACGGTGGTGATGATTATTTTGCCTCAAGGTTGATAACAAGACACTAACCTTTTGGTAGTGTCCTGTCTTCTCGCCATTCCCTAATGATGAAAGGAGAGCCAAGCCGCCTGCTTTTGCACAGGCAAATATCTTTGTCGATGATGTTGTCAATGTGACCAAGTTGACTTTGTCAGGATCTGCTGAAGAGGGACTCCTGAATAAGCAGATATTTCTTGATCAGGACTGGATTACCACAGTTGGCGATATTGACATTGAGAAGTCGTACAAAGGCGAGATTGAGGTTGAAGTGTGGCCACGCATGAAAGATATGTCACTTGATACAACCAACACTTCAAGGACTACTGTTGTGGAGGTTTTCGACGAGACTGGTGAGTGGTGGCGGTAGACCTTGAACGGATGCCTATCTTTCATGCTCATTATGCGTTGTCTACAGTTACTTTTTTCGAAGACATCGATGAGAACCAAGGTGTTGAGTTTCTGGGAATGGCTAGTGATGTGAGTGTATATTTTGTCTACTTTAAGAGTGCTTAAGAGTGCAATTGACTAACTTTTTTGCCAAAAAAGGCCCTCGTTGAAGTGAATGGTACTGTTGGGATGCATGGTCGGCTCAGCTTCAAGAACATAACGGTCAGTCATTATCTGTTTATAACTTGGTCTATTTGAAACAATTTTACTGACAGCAGCCAATATATCTCTAGGTTTCATTCATTGGTGGGACGATCAATGCCACGGGCCCAGTGATCTTTCAGTATTCAGAGATTAAAAACATTTCCCGCTGTCCAGAACTCTTTCGAGAAATTCGAGGCCAATGCTTTTTCTTGGCTGAAATTCCTAAACAGGCAGACGGTGCCGCGGAGATATGTGAATTCTATGATCGTGGATCCCTGGCAGTGTACAATGATATTTCGTCGCATGTGAAGGAGGTGACCAAGCTGTACAGTGTCCCAGACTCCACTGCATGGATTGCACCTGAGGGTTCGAACAACTGCACAGAGCTTAATATTGATGGAACAATCCAGTCCTATGATGTTTCAGAAGAAAAACAGTGTAAGAAATTTACCTCTGTCTTATGCACATCTTCCACGAAGGAATCCATGATTGGACGGCAATATACCAGCTACTTCTCGACCCAATACATGAGCAATCATGCTGAGCTCTACGAAAGGATCCTTGATCCTACAAGACTCCCACTCCAGGCTGGAGGTACTCTCACTGTCTTTCGCGAAGATGGGTGGACTGGTGAAATAAAAGGGGAGGTCAATTCTACCAAGTATGAAGTAACAGGTAAATTTATCATCCTTTACTCTTATTGACTTGTTTCTCATTCTATCTTGCCACAGATGAGCCTCCTGTTGCGCTCATAGTGGACGTGAAACTTGCCTACGGAGAGCAGTCTGACATTGCTGTGGCCCTTGACACCTACGATGATCCATCATTTGCTTGGCCGCATCATTGGAATTTCACCTGGAACAGTACCTCTGATGCCAACGCCCTCCCGACCAAGATCCAAGTCCATTCGACTGGCCGTGTGTGTGTGTCTAGCATTGACTTGCTCTTCAGGAATCGCACCAATGCAGACAACTTGGCACTGAGCATACCCGCATCCTTGTTTAAAGGGTGTCTAAAGTACAATGTCTGCAATGAAACAGATGAGCAATTATGTGGACAGAGTTTGATGTACATGGATCGTACAAACAATTGTGCAGTGCTGGACATAGGCAACAAAATATATCCACGTGATCTCAGCCTCAATACTTTGGAGGGCTTCTGTGCCAGACTGGTAGGTTCAACACTGTCTATTATCGCTGCATATAATATCTGAACATTATCCACTCACTTCTTCTTTGTAATAGACCTCTTGGAATCATCCCAAGCTTGGGGAGCCTTTCAAAATTGAACTTGACGGCAAAATATCGCAGCCATTTAGGCTGGCTGAACTGTCCTCTGATAGGAACAAATACTCGTTTGGTTCCCTGGACACAACTTATATTCTTGATGAGAGCAACCGTCTGCCAACCATCTTCCGCCTCACTGGTGGGTCGGGTGGGGCGGTCAAGTCTGTGAGTTGTGCCGGATGATATTATTGGGGAACTGGTTGATTAACTTGTATCATCCGTCTTAGGTTCTCATTAAGAGGTACAATAGGACGGTGACAGGTGTTGATTTTACAAGCCTTTGGGATTGCATCAATGTCTGCTCAGCCTTTGCTTCAAAATCTAATGGTCTAGAATTTGGGCCGGGACTAGTTGAAAGGGCAAGCCTTGACCTCAACAGTGCAATCCAATGCCGCAAGATTGAAGAGATAGTGTCAGTGAGAGCACCGGCCGCATCAACTATGCCCTCGACTATGCCCAGTGCTCAACCGTCTGAGAGTGCTCAACCGTCTGAGAGTCCGTCCGAGAGTCCGTCCGAGAGTCCCTCGGCCAATCCATCGACTATGATAGAACGTATCACGGGCCGTGAAATTTGCAGAACTCCAAACCACTATGTGACTTCAGTGCGGGAAATTGCCGTCCTTCTTGAGAAACTTGTATCCCCAGACCAGCCGTATCGCACAGTATCTGTTGTCATTGCAGGCGATTTGGAAAGTGACGAGCCCTTTCCCTTCCCTTCATCCGCGCCATCTCAGTCTAGCTCCCCTTCATCCACGCCATCTCAGTCCAGCTCCCCCACCCAGTCAGCATATCCTTCATCCGCACCATCTCAGTCCAGCTCCCCCACGCAGTCGGCATATCCATCTTTGGCGCCGAGTGATGAACCATCAAGCACTCCCACCTTGACTGATGAACCATCAAATACTCCGAGCTTCCTACCAAGTTCCCAGCCAACGGCCATTATTGAGATTGCTATTCAAGCAAACAGAGGCCTGTCTCTTGCTCTTGATCCCGAGTTCCAACCCGACGAGGATCCGTCTATTGGATTTACCATGTTTCGGGTCAATTTCCTTGCAGAACTCTACTTTGAGGAACTGAAGTTGAACAAGGGCACAGAGATCCACGTCGATAATGAGGGCTTTCTGGACATTTCAGGTTAGTCATTTTGCTCCCTCATCTGGATGGACTGCATCTAATTTGTTTTGGTCACTTTTCTCTCAGGGTGTGAATTATCTAGTGCCGACCCGACGCGTCCATTCCTCGTCAACTATGGATTAGTTGAAATGGCAAGTGTCAAGGTCATTGGTGATACTACACTCCAAAACATGGCAACAGGAAGCATGGACTTGATGTATGTTGACTTCTATGATAGTTCTGCGCTGGAAAACAATGACGAAGCAGTCTTGGAGCTGTCACGTCTGTCTGTCTATGACGGCTTTGATGCACCATCTCAAGCCAACCTTGGAGGGGGCAGGGTCATTCTCAAGGAAGCTACCCGACGTCTGTCTGTCTATGATGGCTTTGATGTGCCGTCCCAAGCCAACCTTGGAGGGGGCAGGGTCATTCTCAAGGAGGCAACCCGTCGTTACAATGCCTTGGACAAAGAGGAGAATAAACTGTGCAATGGTACTGACTTGCCGGACAAAACCCTTGAACTGGGTGCGCAAAAGTGCAAGGAACAGTGTGAGGCTGAATTCGTCTGCAGTGGAGCTTTCACATACTTTGACAAGGATAACATTGCACATTGTGATCTTTGTCTGAACGACACTGATTGTGCATTTAACTGCTCTGGACCAACCACTGCATATTACAAGCCAAGGAGTGAGTTGCCTTTTATTTGCTCTTGTTGCGCTGTGACACCGTCTCATCTTTCGTACTACTTCCATCCAAGGCAACTTTTACTACACTAGAGTTGATGCATGTATAACTCCCGCTCAGGTTGGTGAGCTTGAAGTGCTTGAAGGTGCTTCGCTTGAGGAGTGCAAGCTCTACTGCGAGTGGTTCCGCTCATGTGAGGGGTTTGCTCTTGACACCTCAAGCAATGCCACGAACTGCACCCTGTATGCAGACCTTGATCTGAATGACTCGTGTGACACCCAGGAAGCCAAAAACACCACCATGTTCCTTCCATACTACTCAAAACGACCGGAGGATTACTTGGAAGTTAAGGGCAACCTCCTTGAGAACATTACTTCGATGATTGTAGCTTACAGCGGCAAGAATGTCTCAGAGTGCGGGCAGCTCTGCGATAAGACTCTGGGGTGCCGCTCTTTCTACGCCTTCGATGAGGATAGCAATGATTGCCAATTATATAGGAGTGATGTCTTCGAGCGCGTTGGCTATCAAACTGGACTGTACATTTCTACTGACAACCTGTTCCCCAAGAAGCGGTACATGATGTATAATGTCTGTCCATTCCAGTCAGCGTTCAACGGGACAAATACCAAGACAAAGCAGCGTTGCAAGCTGCGCTGCGATGCTGATCAGAATTGCTTGGCATACACATACATGCAATTCCAATCGCTTAATGACAACAACTGCAAACTCCATGATCGGTATGCAGTCATTGATGGGCTCTTTGAGGATGCGACAGGAAGCTGTGATGAGGCAGAAGTGTATGTAGCCTACACAACAGAGTCATTCGTTGAAAATGATGTGGATGGTCTCGTATTCAATGAGATTGCATTTGTAGAGAATATCCTTGAGGATGAGTGCAAGTCTCTGTGCCTCTTTGACAGCGAGTGTGTGTCTCTGCAGTACAAGACCTTCTCTGCAAGAACGAATTCTTCGTTGTGCTTGATCGGCAACCTCTCAGAGCCACCTTTGGCAGGAAGTGAGCCTACGAGTCAGCCGTCTGAGGGGCCATCTATGTCTCCCAGCGAGAGCCCCAGCATGAACCCATCCGGCTCAAGTACTAGTTATCCCACTTTTGTAAGTCTCTTTGGCTTTGTGCTCATTTGATTCCATAATTGCCTCACAATTTTCTGGTGCCCAATTTGAATATTCAGACCACTGCACCAAGTGCAGAGGGGCAAATTCTCAACGAATCTGATTCCTTTGAAACTACATACGTTCTTGAGGCATCCACACCAGACCTGGGCAGCGAGTACCTTACAGCAACATCATGCTATGATGGAGAGCCTCTTAATGTACCAAATCCCAGGTCCATTGAGCCTGCCAACGGATATGTCCGCTGGGAAAGGGTGTGTACAAATGCAACAGTGATTGGAAACGCTGATCTTGACGGAAGGGATCTTGTCAGCCCCTCTGAGTGCGGCATAGCCTGTGACAAGGTGGACGAATGCGGAGGATTCGTCTACTACGTCAACCATACGGGGCAGTTGAATGTAGAGTTACTTGGTCAGGTACGGATTGTGTATTTTATATCCATTTCCACCACCGGCCAATCTCAGTATTCCTTAAAGTGCAAGCTCATCGGGGGATCCATATGGGTTGGCAAATGTGATGACGCTGTGGGAAATCAAGCCGATTCAAAGTCAAAGTCAGTCATTTTTTCACGCTCTCTCAGCTCGAGCAACCGAAATGATGGAAATTCTGATATATACACAAGGGCGGACTTGGGCAGTCTTTGCGAGACTCTTTGCAACACACATCATCTGTGTTCTTCTTTCATTCCACAAATTGTCAACAGTAACTCTGTCAATTGCAATCTGTTTAGTGATATTGCGCTGCGAAGCTGCGATGAAGGTCAAAAGCCATCTCATATACATTTGGGATTGGCCTACAGGGAGCGTGATGCCCTCGTAAACATCGCAGGACAGTGTTTTGTAGAGGTGCGCTGACAAGATCGAGTTGTTCTTACGATTGGCTACCAAGTAAATCTGATTTCTTTTCAAATTTCAGTTTGAAGACACAGCTGAGATTGGCTGTTACTCCAATATCAGTGAGGCCGAATCATTTCAATTTCAGAGTGTGAAGAATGCTGAAGATGGCATAACAGCGCATCACTGCCAGCAACATTGCAAAGGCGCAAGGAAACCTTTCTATGCAGTTGCAGAAGGAAATGAGTGCTACTGCGGCGATTCCAATCCATTCGGCACCAATGTCGAGGAGACGGAATCCAATTGCACAACTCCATGCACTGGCGATGAGGATCAGATGTGTGGGGGCAATGGTTTTGCATTGATTGGTGGAACAGACCTTCCGACAAATGGACTCACTCTATCCCAGTGGTATGTTGCAGCTACTGATCAAACTGAAGCTTTCCCCAGCAGCATCTCACACGTGTTTCTGTAGTAAAAGGAAGTGCTTTGAGGATATGAAGTGTGAAGCAATATACTACTTCAATGATAACGGGGATGGTGACACAGAATGTGAACTTCGCCCGTCGGCTGTGTTTGAGACTTGTAATGACAGTGACAAAAGCAAAGGGAGAATGGCATTCATTCAGAGTCTTGAGGTAACTTGCAGTTTATTGGCTCTACATGCTGAATTGTATACTGAATTATGCCACAAACCACTCAACTCTATTCTCCCCCAAAAGCATTACTATGAACAACCCACACACACTTACATTGGCTCAGGTAATAGTCTAAGAATAATCGTCTCTACCTACAAGCGTTCATTTCGGAAACAAACTAACCACTATCTTACAGATATCATTTACACAGAAACAACCAAGTTTGAGGCTGATTGTTTTAAATTATGTGATGCATATAGGGGCTGTGAATCCGTTCTTTATGAAGAGTCTCTTCCCTATGACAACTGTCTTCTGCGGGGTGGAGACATTGTTCGACTCGGGGAAAACCAGACAGCTGAGGGAGTATCAGTCGCACGGGATGTGACCATGTTCACAAAGGGATTTCAGCCCAAAGGAGATCATCTCTTTACCATTTCTGGAGTGTTTGACCTAGACGAATGCAAAGCGTGAGTGTGTAGCAAGCAATTAATACTTGTGTCACACTTCACTCACTCGGCCATTGCCTCTCCAGCCTATGCGAAGCACATGTTGATTGTGGGGGGTTGACTTTTGGACTCAAATCTTGCACGATGTTTGCGATGTCGGGTTTTGTTGATGTTGAGGCATCTATTCCAGCAGAAAGACCCCACTATGTGGGTTTCAACGCCTTTCCAGATGTTGAGCAGCAGTTCACTAGGGTGGATGGGTTTTGTATCGATGGTGGAGAGGAAATCTTTCGCCGCAAGACCATTCAGAGTGCTCATGACTGCGCCCGACAGTGTAACAGCCGATTTGAGTGCAAAGTCTTCACATACCATGAAGGCCAACCCTGCGTGCTCTATAATGAAAAATTTGAATTGAAGGACTCATGCGCTGGAGTTTCAACCTCTGTGTACATCATGTACACTCCAGGGAGTTTCACGCTGAGGGAGGATGCCTGTTTGAAGGAGGAGGCGCAGGATGATAAGAAGGAGGTCCTCGAACATAAGAATGTTGTCGAGTGTGCGGCATTTGTAAGCACAAGCTCTTCTTATACGCTTAAAATTTATTTACCCCTCACAATAAAATGTGCTTGCAGTGCGAAGCCTGGTGGAATTGCCGCAGCTTCCGCAGTGACTCGAATAGTCTCGAGTGCATCTTATATGAGCAGGAGCGTTTTGGAACAGACCTGTGTGAAGGGGACAAACCGGCTGGGGATCTATACGTCTACTATTCGGAATCATTTGTAAGTTGGTGGTCTATTATTTTTTGCAGAAAAGCTGATTCCTTTCCTCTGCCCTTCTACGCAGTTTGTCCGTTTGACTGAAAGCTTTTGTGTGGCCAGTAATACTATCATTGGTAGCCTGCTCAGTGACATGCCATTGGAAGCGTGCAAGACCATCTGCGACAAGAATCCTCTCTGCTTGGCCCTTGAACATGATGAGAACGGTAACTGCGCCCTCTACAAATCATCAGACTTCTCCATTCCATGCATTTCCTCTGAAAAGAGAGTACTATACATAAAGTAAGTCACCAGCTAGCGAGCTGAAATGCTGACCCGAAATTAGTCACATTTCTAAAATCTTTCTTGTAGCTATCGCGATGTTATTGAGCTTGGGAGAAACAAGTTTACTTACAAACAGAAGCAGGTTTGTGCAAGTCTTTTTGAATCGGTTCCTCACGCCAACCCAATATCTCAACTTTCAAAATTAGGGTTGTTTTCACTTGGATAATGATAAACATCAAAGTGAAACAGTTGAGGATGAGTCGAAATGCCAGGTAGAATGTCACGTAATGCATTTTGGTACAATAACCACCGGATACTCAACGGTTTCACACTCAGGACTTGTGCGACGGTGAACCACAATGCCTTGGCTACCAATACAACTATACTGGGGATGGGCACAACCAGTGCTTCATTGTCACTGCGGACCTACCTGAGGACATGAAAAGCTGCAGTGAAAATGAAAGCTTCAGCTTTAGGGTCGAGCGTTATCCTTACCAGAAATTGAAAAACACTTGTCTGCAAAATGAAATTTATGACACTGGTGAGGAAGAATTCCGTCTTTATGACATGGAAGAGTACGAATGCTTGTCACTTTGCGACAACCATCCGTTCTGTCGCTACTTTCTTTACGGCACATCCAAAGACAACCCCAACTTGGAGCTCAGGGAGTGCAGATTATTCAAAGCCCAGATACAGGAACTGGATGTCTGCGGTGATTGCACAGGGGACAATGTTGGAAAATATTGCAACCAGGTGAACAATTTTAAAATTGATTTTGTGCTGCCTGCGTCTGCAGAAAGCACTAACCCTGCATTCATTCCAAGATTGCTTATGTCAATGGAAGAACTTTCATAGACCAGGAAACCCTCTTTGGAGAACCAGAGGACACCTTGGCAACATTTTCCGGCCTGAGCTATCAGGACTGTGCTGCCATCTGTGATTCGCTCGGGGATGATTGCTCGGCCTTCATCCACACGTGGAACTATCGCAAGTCCTCAAGCAACGCACAGCCTCGTGAGTGTTAGATATTGATTGGTGCTAGGCAGTAGGATCATCTCACCTTTTCGGCAGAGATATTCTCAAAGACCAGGGTAATCCGCGCCAACTTCTCCCCGGATGATGATGTTGCTCTGTATCTAAGCTATAGCTCCGACTATGAGATGCTGTATATGGGAATTGCAAACTCGTCTGCCTACCAGGAAGTGACTCAGGATTTGTCTAACCAAGCAACAGAGAGAGGAACATTTGTGAGAACACAACGTCTCCACAGAATTTCTAGAGACCTTACCACTTCTGACATCTGCTTCAGCTTCTCAGGTTTTCCGAATACGAGGACTACTGTGTGTCTGGAGATGACTTCTTTTCTGTACCAGAAGGATTTTTGCGAAATACACTTGTTCAACAGTTTGAAAACATCCCTACGTGCCAGAAGCTGAAATTTTCCTCGTGCGATGATGACGAAAAGGTCCTAAAAGTGAAGGAATTTCAATACCTCTCTTCTTACTACCCCGGAAGGTTTGCACTGACGTACAGCATACCCAACCAAACCATCCCAAGTCCCAATGCAGTAGGATGCCTTGGTGCTTATGGTTTGGACAGTGCATACTATGAGATCACTGATGGAGGTGAAAATGCGGGATTTGAAGTCCCTCTGGAGGAGACATGTGATGACATCCAAGTGACGTACGAAACATGCAAAAAAACTACAATAACTTACAAAGTAAGTCAAAGCAACTCACTTTCAAATTCATATCTGATTCCTCCCTCTTCATTGATAGCCTACAGCTAGCCCAAGCTTATCTGTGAGTTATTATGCTGGATGCTTTTTTTTCCTTGAATTTTCAACTCATTCCCCCCCCTCTTTTTGTTCGCGTTCAAGCCAACAACCAGATCACCCACTTCAGCTGTAAGATACATTGAGGCAGGAATCAATGTAGACCACACAATCTTCACTCTTCATCGCCCTTACTATTTATATTCTCTGCTTGTAGCCAACACAGAGTCCCTTGGAAAAAACAGGTGTACGTGTCCCATCCGAGTCTGTTTTTCTTTTTGCCTCATATGTGCACTGTGCACTCATTTCATTTGTTTATTTCAGTCCCCAAGTTTGGATCCTACTGGTAGTGTGAGTTTATCATTTTTTATAAGCGGCAGTCCCGTTACACCTCTATGTCTAATTCTGCACATGCAGCCAAGTGACTCCCCCAGCAAGCCACCAAGTTCTAGCCCTACTATCCTGGTGAGATTATATCATGCCTGTTTCCATGTAAATGGTTCTTCTCTTTTTCCATGAGTTCAACCCTGCATTCCAAACTCCAACTTACTTGTGCCTCTCCTAAGCCTACATCTGGACCAAGCACCAGTTCAATAGATGCTCCTATTGCAGCTGTAAGCTGTCTTTTGACTTCAAAGATTTCACCCGTAAAGTATAATCTCACCCATTTCAGCCAACATATGGCCCAACTACAAGCCCGACGGGCAGTCCCATTGGAGGGTCGATCATATCATGGGAGCCAGAAAAATGCAATGAACAGTTCGTGCTGTCAGAAGACTGCACTACCACTTCACAGCAAATCAACGGGACAACGTTTCGTAACACAACCACATGCAGACATCCACCAACTTTCGATTCAACTTCTGATTGCATAGAACAGCCCTCAGAAGCAGCAAATGCAGAGAAGAAGATATGCACATACACTACAGAAGTCAGCAATACCAGTTGTGACTACATGCAGAGGAGTGCGCTTGTGAGTGACTTTAAGCTTCACTTCGTTCTTGTCCCACAACTTACCCAGAACTGCATCAGGATCTTCTTCGAGAGATGGACTCCCACTTTCGCAGTAATTGTCAAAGTCAAAGATTCGACGATATACTGGCGGGGGAGGACAGAAGGACATTCCGGCCCATGTTTAGCCGTTCCTACGGACCGCAGTGTGGTTATGACGACAGTGTCGCCATCATGCCAGCCCAGCTGTTTGCCTATGCCTCTGATCCCGTCCGTTTGCAGAGCATTGGTAGGGACTATGAGGCAAAGAGCGAATGTCTTGCCAAAGACCTCAGCTTGGTCGATTGCAAGGAAGGAGAGGCTGCCCTTTGGGTTCACATCTTTGGGTTTGGAGACACCAATGCTGGGGAGATTTTTTATAATGATGATAAGTCCAGAATGAGATGCATCTCAAGGTCTTCTGACCCGGAAAATAATAAAACCTTGTCGATTGTCCCTTGTGATGCATTACATGCAAGCAACACAAGATGGGATTATAACGGTGTGTTCATTCACCCCCTTGCAAATCAAATAATATCCTCACTCGTATTTGTTCTTACTTTTTCTTCCCCCAATCAGGCAACAACGGCACTCTAAAGGTAAGTGGATTTGGGGAACAGCATATTCTCTGCTGCCGGATTCACTCTTCTCCGATCAGGTCCCACAGTCTCAAAACAATGAGTGCATTGTCGTCAACAACGACGATGCATCTCTGAAAAAGGTTGAAGTGGGAGACTGCTCCAGTGCACTCGCACGCTGGTCGCAGTACTCAGAGTGCAAATTGAACTCTAGAACAAATACCCTGCCCATGAAGTTGGAGCTGATTGATCATCCCGGCAAGTGCATGGTTCCTACGTCATCATCTACACCATCGTCAGGAATACAGCTGGGCGAGTGTTCTGGAGCACCGGAATGGGTGTACTACTATGATTCTACCTAACTTGGCCAGGCTTCAGCTCGACGGAATAAGCGGCACACCACTTTGCTTAGCGCGTTATACGTCCGATACAACAAAAGAGCCAAAGAACCTCCCCAATGGGCTCATGGAATGCTCGGGCACGGAGAATGCGGTTTTCTACCGGAATGTCCTGGCTGGCGAGAAGGACAACATCTTCCAGTGGAGCAAAATGACTTCGGGAAAACCTGATGGGCCCCTCTACTGTGTTGAAATAGGAGGGTCTGGACCCCAGAAAGAATGTGGTGACCTTACACAGGAGCAGCAGTGGAAAAAACACGATCAGGTTGTAGACATAACGGCAATATCAATCAAGCCAAGTCTCTTGCGGAACAAGATTACAGACCCTGAGGTCCTCGTGAGTTGATGTTGGGCTCTGCTGCTTCTCTTGTCAAAAGGGTCCTCATTTACTTGCCTGCTGCCAGTTCCAATTCTTTCTGTTCTCAGAAGAAGGAAAACAAAGCAGGCTGCTCAGGGCAAAGGCCAACGCCATCAGGCGAATGGCTAGTCGAATCAACCCAGTGGTCACGTCAACTTTGACAGGTTAGACATACCACCTGACTTGGTATGCTGGTTGAAACTACTGCTCACATATTCATTCCCTCTACAGTTGGGAGTCAAGCCCTTGACTTAATTGAGACGGTTGGAACATCAGTTGAAACAATATCCGATGGAGTAGATACAACAGAAAGGGTAAACATCATGACGATCACCCACTTGTGCACCCCAAACCGAGCCTAACCTGACCCATTTCTTTCTCTCTCCAGGCCTTCCGAGGATTTAGTGAGTCTTTGCCAAGTAAACACCAACATGATGAGCATCATAGCGTCTTATCGTCCTGCAATCTCAACAGTCAACGTAATCAAAGTATTCCAGCCACTGCCATATGTGGGCCCGGTCATCAAAGCCACCAAGCTGCCCACCATCATGAAGCAGATTGCCAACCGCCTCAAGTCTGGGTCCAATAAGCTCGTCAAAGTTGGGCGAAAGTTTGACAAGGTCATAAGCCCATTTGGAAGGTTCTTGTCCATTGTTGAACGAATCGTGACAACACTGGTAGTCTCCATGCAGCGCCTGGACGGCTTTGTAGAGTTCATCACAAGACTCATCTACTGTGCATACGAGAAGGGCACGAATAAAGATTATCCCCTGGATGTGCAGAAGAAATTCCGAGGCTTTGTCGATCGTGTCAATGGCTGGGTCAAGGCTTTGCTGACAGCTGTTGGAACTGCCACTCAGTGGCTGAAGACGTTGAAGGATAACCTGTCGGTCCTGAATGAATTCAAAGGTGGGTCGTGCATTGCTCAATGTGTCTCTTGAAAACTCACGCATTGTGCTCTGTTCAATTTTCAGGTCTAATGGACAGCGGTGTCTTTAAAGTGTTCAAGGTGGGTTACTGAAGTTATCTATCCCTCTCCCAAAGCTAAGAGCGAGTGCTCACTCCTCCTTTAGAAATTTGTTTCGATAGTCGATGATATCAAGGCATTTGCAAAAACTCTGAAGTACGTACAATTTGTTACTTCCCTTTTGCACTGTAATACTTACCAACTTGATTGTGCAGCTTCATCAATGACCTCTTTAGTTTCAGATTATGCATACCTGTGCCGAGGGTAGGTCCCTTCCATGTTTTCGATTTGTGCGTGCATCACTTGTGTCACCAATATTCATTTTGATCCTTTCAGAGGTGCAAGAAATGTGTTAACGCTGGGATTTTTGGAAAGCCCTGCATTCGTGAGTTGTAGTCTTCTTTGTCTTCTTGTAATAGTACCAACAAACTGAGTGAAATTGTAGCCTGGGTATGCTTTGACGGGAAGGCATGTGCTGGCCTTGAGACGATTGGTGATTTCCTGGGAGAGATCGAGAACCTCATAAGGTCCATCCCTCTTGCTGGGGAGCTCTGGGATACTGTATCCTCTCTGGTCAGCTCGTGAGTTGGCAGTGATACCACTTGTTGCTTGCCCAGTCACACTCACTTACACTGCTGCGCTACAGGATTCTTGAGGATCTCTTTGCCTTCTTCGGCAGCTTTCTGCCCAGTTTTGACATCGACGTGCCATTTGTTGAGGAGATAAAAGAAGAGGTCTTTGAAGCAAAGGATGAAATTACCGAGGCTCTGGGAAACTTTGCTGACATGTGGGTACTTTGTTATTCATGTCAGATAAATGATATGTACTTTCTGATTTTCCTTTCACCTCAGTATCGAAGTCGATGAAGTTATGGAGTTTGTCAGTAATGGGGTGGAAGTCATCAAGGATGCAATTCCCCCAGCACTCAGGGACATCGACTGCACCGAGCCAGACATTGGTTGCATCATCGAAAAATTGGGCAGCGTTTTTAATTTCGATGTAGACCTTGCGTCACGCCCTCCACAGCTGCAGATTGGCGATGACACCCTGTCACCAGACTTTGACCTGCTGAATGCCGGTCTTGCAGAACTGGCTGGATTTCAACAAGACGTGACTGCCCTGTTTGACTCTGGAGTAGAGTGCAATGAATACGAGACCGTAAAAATTGATTACATCAAGCTCCTTCGCCAGTGTAAGAAGGATCAGTCTGGTTGAGTTTGTTATCAGCTATTCTCATTCTAGTCCGTGCCTTAGTGCTGAAGGGCATGGGTAGTATTAATGTTGACGAAGGAGACATATTGGGACTACCTGACTGCCCAATCGAAATCAGTATCTGCACGGACATAAGATTTGGCGGGCTGGAAAATTTCACAAACAGTGCCAGTCCCCGGTTGCAGAGAATCCAGGCATCCATGGAGGACAGGAGAAGATTGTCAAGTGAAATGACTAGATCTCCCTCAACCAGCGTGAGTGCTCTCTTCCTTCTTTCTAGCCGCGTTGTTCCTTTTCGTCGCTCCCTCTCTCATCACAAATCAGTCACCACCAGGCTGCGAAGGCTTTTGTTTGGCAGGCGAAGGAATTTACCCGTTTGGCTGCAACCCCACCCGGGGTAGCGAGATAGTCCAGTACCGATGTGGGAGCGGAGGTGGCTGCCAGTACTTTGAGATCGATGACGTTCAAGATGACGATGGGCAGTGGTGCACGTTCAAGTCGACTCAGCGGCCGATAACGTCAAGGTCAAGTCAAAGCGTTTCTCCTTCAAGTAGTCCGACATCACCTCCTTCAAGTAGTCCGACATCACCTCCTTCAAGTAGTCCGACATCACCTCCTTCAAGTAGTCCGACATCAACTGTGAGATGGTTTTGCATAAGTATTCCATCACACTTCTAGATCCTCACAGTCTTCTTGACATCCACATGCATTTTCTCTTCTTCGCCTAACCATCTCCTAGCCGACTAGTGGCCCCTCTGCCCAGGCACCCTTCAGCCCTTCCACATCCCCAACTCCTCAGTATGAGGTCACGTGGGGCGCGACCATTCCCCTAGAACCACTCACAAACAGGCTTAAGAGATTGTTTGAAAACAAAATTTTTCGGCTTCCGAAAGGATCTAAAGAGTTCGGCCCATACTTGGCAGCGCAAGTGTTCGGGCAGCAAGGCGCCCAGAAGAACAACGGCGGGGCAAAAATACTCCTTGAATACAACACGACCAGCGCAAAGCTCAGATCGAAGGTAAGCTCAGACACCAAAGAGGGACCAATGCAAACCCTCCTTTCGTTACTCATTTTTTGCCGTAGCTGGTAATTGGACCTATTGTGGAATTTCAATTGAAGTTCCCCATTCCTGGCATAGGTGCTGTTTCTGGGTGGACGACCCGGTTTTCGGGAGAATCAAAGACAGGCAAGTCGTTCAATCTTGTCAAATTACTAAAGACAATTCAACTAATGGAAAATCCCCTTCCAATCATAGTGCTGACAGAGGCAGGACAAAAGAAATTCGAGGAAGACAAAATGAAGAACCTACTCGAGGAAGCTCGTATGTACACGTCAATCAGCTGCATCCTTGATGAAATAGAGACAACCCTGAATACCATCAAGTCGAAACGTGATCAAGTCGTGAATTGTAAGATTCCTTTCCTTAGAATTCTCTTTGATACTAACTGATTCATCTTTTTTGCAGCATTACGAGTATACCACGCTCTTAACAGCCGCGTGGGACGGAGGGACGGAGAGAGGCCGGGGAGCCCCCGGGAGGAACTTGAGGCTGATGATTTGACCCTTATACAAATGGGTTTCAGTTTGAATAAAAGATGGTTTTCCGACAACAGAGAAGGATATTTTAAGAGTGACGATGAAGATGCCAGGAACGATCTCAAAGTTTACGAAGAGCAAATGGATTTGGCAAAAGCCTTAATAAAAGAACGCAAAGAGGGGTTTTCGCGGCCAAATCCCTCTTTAAGCCAGGGCCTCTCTGAAAGGTATTTGGATTATGCAAAAACATTCCCTCGAAGGCGGCGGCGGCTCATGGGGAAATCCCAGGGGGGGAGAAGACGGCATATTGTTTTTGAAGCCGCACTCAAGGATTTGGAAGAATTGCAGGGAATTGATTTTGAGATGAGAGCAAAATTGGACACAGAAAGAACTGGGAAGCTGCAAGAGGTGGTTGGCACCACCTTTCCCAAACTAGGCCGAGGCGATGTGTTGGACACACTCCAATATTACTATCCACCAAAAAGGCCGGCAGAACACAAAATATTCGAACATTGTCCCGGGAAACCAGTGGAAACGGCGCCACCAGAATCCCCGTCCAAAAATTTTGAAGATATTTTGGAATCTGTACAAATTAGTGAATTCGAGATGCCCTTGGACAGCGACAACGACAGGAACAAGCGACTTGAAGAACGTTTGCGTTATGTTAATGAGTTCTTCAAGAATAATGCGGTTTATTCCTACTTCACAAACATGCAGTGCCATGGCACAACTGCCACAAACATCGAAGGAGGTGAGTTTTTGGACAGTTGTTTCCAGAACTGCTGTTGGCTTGTCTCACGCATGATAACTAGCTGCTTGGGACATTGGCGTTGAGAGGGAGTCTCTCAGAGGAGACGGGTCCATAGATAGCACAGATTTGCTAGCTTCTTTTGTTGCAATTTTGCCATTTGTTGATGATGACGGTGAATTCAAACCATTTTCTGACTGGTTTGCAAACCACTGTTATGTCGGTTGGACCGAGTTCATCACAAAAGGGATCCTCGAAAATCAAAGGGTATCGCCAACAAGCACACGAAAGGTCGCTTCGCTGAGGCAAGCATTAAATAACCAACCCGCTGGGGCACAGCTCATCTCCTATGCCTCCAGGTTCAACTTCAAACTTGAGCTCAGCCTCTTCGAAGTAAAAGTAGATCTTGATGGCAGAGACGTTGCAGATGAGACACACCCACTTCAATGGTGTGGGAAATCTGTCTGTAAGGTCTTTTGTCGGTTTTCTTGTAAAAATATATACATCTAACAAAAGCTGTCTTTCCAGGTATCGGTGTTGGTTTTAATCCTGAAGGCTTGATAAATGCTTTCAAATGACCGGGCGAAAAAAGTAACGGATAACTATGGTAGGGATTTCCTGAACGACCGGCATCTTGATGAAATTACTTGCCAGATTCTTCTGAATGGAGCAGGTGGTGGAAGGGATTTGGCACTTGGCAGTACAAGGAAAACCATAACATCTTTGTTTACCATCTTTCATTGTCTATACTGTGTTGTCCTTTTGAAAATAAGTAGATAGTGCAACCCACACAAAGGGATGCACGGGACAAGGTTTCCCTTGTCTCTGCGCTCTGTAATCGATCCCCGTGACTCATGCGCCCACGCATGCTGCAGAATATAAGGTCAGGGTTGGTTGTACCTACTCTGTCCTCATAACACTGCACTTATTCTCTTTGAGTCTGCTCATCACTTTTTGCCTCTTGAGACCCGTTTCTCTCTGAAATGAGAACAAAACAATCTACCACTCAAAGTCTCGCGATTTCGGATAACCCCGCCCACATAATATTCAACATCCACCCTAACTTCCACCGCAGCACACTGATTTCATGCTGAGAATTTGCGGCTCATGCAGCCTGCCTGGTGGAAAAACCTATGAGATTTTTTCCGAGAAAGCTTCTATCATTGCATCTCCGGTAATGAATGAATTGAATTGACTCCTTGATTACATCCCCAGAAATGGATAAACTCCTCAACTACATCTGTTTGCGCCGAAATTTGCATACTTTAACCACCCTTGTCCCCGGAAAATTTTCGACTTTGGGCCGTCGTAAACTCAGCCCGCAACCGCTCATTTCCAAAACGTGCCTTAAGTTGCATTTCAGTGTGGACGCGATATCTCGGCCCCCTGATGGAGTTGGAGGGTCGGCAGCATAGGCTCATAAAATACCTCTAGGCAGGATGCCCCCTTCCACGTCACAATCTTGCGTGCGACCATGTTAGAAGACAAAACTACGCATTTTGTTCTTATGTAGGTTGGTATCCCTCCCCATAAGCAAGCAAGTACAGCGCTGGCTTTGCCGCGGGCCGGCGACCGGCGGTAACCATGCATAATCAACTTGGCAAATCGGGGTATCGGCGGGGTACGGATCAGTCTATGATAAGGGCCCGGCAAAGACGCAAGTTGGAAGGTGCCCCAGAGGCCCCTACGGCCTTCTATGTCCTCGTCTCGCCCGTCACGCCTCTACGGCCTCGTCGCGGCGCTAAGCGAGGGACGCATGCCTGTGCGTCATCCGGTCTGTGGTCCGTCACTCCGCGCAATGAGCGTAGCAAGCCTTGGGTCGATGAGCCCGTATGAGTTTAAATCGTAAGTTGGCACGGCGCGGCCAAAAATAACGCAAACTATTTGCAAATTGGCGACCTATCAGTTTATGTTGTCCATAGCTTGTGAGTAGTGTTTGAGTAGAAAGACACATCACAGTCATACAGACGACCTCATGGCAATAACATCGATATATGATATGCCAGGTCTCTGACTACATCTACGTCATCTATGAGGCTTTGAACTCGGTGGCCACAACGTGCTCAACCACCACACAACCATGACGACCAGCGTTATATCCCTCCCAAATTATTTACCGTAACATTAGCGTTACGGTCTAGCTTTTCCCCGCGATGACGGGTCTGAGTCATTGCGTCGACCGTAACACAAAACGTTACGGTAAATGGCAGTTGAGTGGCAGTTCTGTTTTCGATTGTTTTTTGTTGCGTCGGGCCCAGGCTGGGCGTGCGGGGTTCTTCGGAGCTCTTGGATTTCGAGTGAGTGACGCTCGGAAGCATTTTCGATGGCAGATTTCATTTCGCTCGATTCCATCCGACTCTTAGCTAGAGCCGTACTAGATGGGACGCGCGACGCGCAGGCGCGATACCGTAACACTTTGTGTTACAGTCAGTTTCGCAAACTAGCGCTGCGGGATGACGGTACTGGCGACCGTAACGCTAGTGTTACGGTAAAATTTGGGAGGGATATGGACGATTGGAGGACAATAGACCGCCGCCGCTGTCGGCAATTTTGGCAATTAGACTGCCAACATTTTGACGAAGGGAATCCCCGCCCCCCATGAGGATGAACGGGTCCAGCGCGCAGCCCCTCCATGCTGAAGTACAAGACCCGCGCAAGGGCCGACCCTGCGCAGGTAATGGATGTGGATATTCTGGGCGCCTGGCGACAGTTGTTAGCGCAAGAGAGGCGGAGAAGGAGGACCCATGAGCTATACAAACAAACCACATACAAACAATCTAGAACATAAAATTTGAGGAGGCAGACCCATCAAAGGGTCGATAGTTGAATAGATTTCCAAATACGCCCGCAGTCAGCGACCAGTAGGTCGCCGCCTGCCACACGTTTCCCCGGTCTCACCCGGGCTAGGAACCACACAAGGAGCCATCCGCGCCTAAGGCGGGTGATGTTTTGAAGGCGAACATGCCGGTTTGACTGCGGTTCATGACTCCAAACGTGATGTTCGCCTTCCGCGCGACTCCAAACGGGATGTTCGCCTTCGCGCGATTGCTCCAAACGGGATGTCCGCCTTCGCGCGACTCAAAAGGCATGCCCGCGCGCAGCGCATCTGCTGTCTGCG
>JAAMXK010023161.1:0-12877 GCA_019693575.1 Thalassiosira oceanica
GTGTGCGGTCGCGTCGCTCGTGCTTTTAGTTAGCGTATCGTAGTTTGGCATTTGTACGGTGAAACATACCACAGACCCAGTTTTGGCCAAACCCCCCAAACCGCACGGCCTTTATGTACGATAACGCAACGTGCGTAGGGCAGCAGCCAGCCGCGACAGCTGGCGGTTCAGCTGGCCTGGCTGGAATGTGCGTGGAACAATGATTCCACTTCGCAAACCTCGTGGATTAATATATTTTGTTATTTAGATTGATGATATAGTCTTGAAATTGGATCCTACCTTTAAGCGCTCCGACCTGGGGGGCCTGTGCGTGCGTGCCCAGTCTGGCTGGCCTGTGCCGCGGCCGTCTTGCGATTGGCGTGTCTGTCGCGAGACTGTCGATGAGCGCGGCCGCGGCCGCGCGGCGCGGCGTCTCGTCCTTCTCAGCGCAGCCGTAGCCTGAAGGTCACTCGATCATCGCCCATCGCTGCGCGGCTGCTGCTGCTGCTGCTGCCGCTGGTTGAACGGGACAGACATGACAGCTGCCGCCCCCGCGTCGTTTACCCGAACCGCAACGTCAAGGAGAAACAACTTGCTCTTGAGCTTAACGGGGGAGTGGATCAGGAGGAGCGCAGTTGGGACACTGAAGAAGATCATCGACTGACGACAGACTCGTAAAAGTCCCCCAGGAACAGCCCCGATTCTTGCAACAACGATGCAATTTCTCTCGCCGAACTCGTCGAGGGAGTCGAGGGACACCCCTGATGCAACCCTGTTCATCGACCTGCCGAGCTGCTCGCTTGATACGGGTCGCAGTCCCGCCTCGTCGAGTAGGGAAGCGAAACGCCAACAAAGAGACACACCCGCTCAAACTCACCCTACTACGTTTGAAGTAGGTTCCAAACGACCTCGGGCTTGCACCTTGCGTCGATCCGTAAAGACTGTGACAAGTGGAGAGAGGAGTGGAGATTGTAGCGCAGCTTCCTTCGCCTTCCAATCGAAGTGTTGCAACAACAACACACCCGCAATGCAGCTCTCGGCATCAGCTTTTCAACCCATCGTGCACAAAACTCATGGACACGAGAAATCGAGTCGTGTCCCAGGCACGACCGCCACTAAATTTATTGGGGACATACGTCCGTCGGAGAAGAGAAAAGCAAGAGAAGTCTCCCCCAGGATTGTTCCGCTAGAGGTCCTTATAAAGGACAGTGAAGAGTGCCCTCCTTTCCCGAGGAAAGCAGGCCCTTCGAGGCCACCGCAAACTCTCCATATGGATTCTTCGCAAATCCGCTCTCTTGCGCATGAGGGCGCAAGACATCCCTCGACGGAGTTCCGGGACCTAAATCTCCCAAAAGCACCGAATGCCGCCAAAGTTACTCAAGTAAAGGAAAGCGTCGCTAGTCTTAGAAGGGATTTCAAGATGCTGTCTGCTGCAAACACCAGATTGCATGAGTTAGAACAAAGCGCAATGAATCCTCGAAGTCTCGCCTCTGGTGACGAAGGACTGTTGCCAGTGTACTCATTGCCCCCGCGTGTCTCTGCGCAGACATCAAGGTCCTCAAGTGCGGTCATCAACTTCGTCAACCATCCTCAAGAAAGAGACGCAGAAGAGGTTCTGTTCCGGGCTTCACATGCAAAGTGGGTGGAACCTTAGACCTGCAATCGACCTACGAACGGACTACATTTATTTATGGCTAGGCTACTAGCGTGTGAAGTGAACCGGACTGCATTCATTCCTCATGAGATAATCATCATGAATTTAAGCTAGATGAAAACTGTTAACACTTGTGCATGTATGATGAATGATTGTTTAGAGAGACTGTAGTCCGTAACTCTTCATCGTGACCTATCGACGACTCGACACGCCAAGTGTACGAGAGAATCCCTATGCGGACTTGGATCGAGGGCAGAAACGATTGCGTCCATCGCCTTCTCTGCATGAATGGCAGCAAGTTTCTTCGTCCGTCTCACTCCTTCGGTCTCCTCAATGCATTTTAGAGCAAGCTGAATGTCACCCTGCTCTTTGAACTTGCGCGCCATGGCGGGTACGAGTTCAGGGTGGTTCTCAGCCGCAAAGAGGACGGGCGCCGTGGACAGCCCAGCATTCAAGTCCGCCAGGGCCGGCTTGCCGAGACTTGCGGCGCTTCCCTCAAAGTCCAAAGCATCGTCGATGAGTTGGAAGGCAACGCCGATGTGCTTTCCATATAAGTAGGCAGCATCGACTACCTCGCCCGAGACGTTTCCTCTGAGCAAAGCAGCGCTCTTGCAGGAGTTGGCCATCAAACTCGCTGTCTTGTAGAAGTTCTTCCGAAGGTACCCCTCCATGTCAGCGACCCCCGTTCGATTGTCCTTGATTTGAAGGACCTCGCCACGTACTAAGTGCTCTATCACAGTACTCATACATTCGACGACGTCTACATTCCTCAGCCTGGCTAGACAAATGGACGCCCGTGCAAGTAGGTAGTCACCAGCCAAGATAGCCATTTTGTTGCCGAATTCGCGGTGCGCGGCTGGTTGGCCTCGTCTTGTATCAGCCCCGTCAATGACATCATCGTGAAATAAAGACGCGGTGTGAATCATTTCCGTGATCTCGGCAAGCCTCCTCTGACTCTTGTAAACGTGTGCAGCTGGGAGATGGCTCTTCTCCACGTTAGCAGCATCCTCCATTGCACGCGATATGAGCATGACCATGACGGGGCGCACTTGTTTGCCCTTTCCCTTGCCATCCTCGTTTGGGGTGAAAAAGTAACGCGCTGCGCTGTTCAGCACCGGGTGATCTGTCCCGACAAGATCGTTCCCGATCGTCTCGCTTATATCATGCACGTCGGGCCTCGAGAGCTGAAACGGGTCATTCACAAGTGTATTCAGCCTCGCCACTCCACTGGGCACTCGCGCATGTATTCTGTCGCCCTGAAATCCATTCAATTCATGATGTTGAGATTGAGGCGCCACAGCCTCCAGGTACCAGTCATTGAGTGGATCAGGCTTGTTGATCGGAGTGTCCACGTCCGCAACTTCGCTCAGCCGTTTCTCAATGTCTATGGACGGCGAGTGACCAGTAACCCCTATTCTACTTTCGTCCCAAAATGAACTGTCTTTCTTTGCCGCTTCCTCTAGAACAGACGACTTGATGGAATCTTTTATGGCGTTTGATATGAAAGATGACTGTCGGACGCTCGGATCCTTGGTCCGCGGCGATTTTGCGTGGTCAAGAACTGGCGCGCCGGCTTTCCTCCACGAAGGATTTGTATTCTGCCGGCGAGCAATCGATATAGATATCGACCTCGACAGTAATCTATTCATGGTTGAAGACCGATTTCGGAAGTAGACCACCGATGACGAGGCTAGTGATCTCTTCGGCCTCCCCCTCGCTTATCGAGTGGACCGAGGCGGACCAACTCAGCGCCTCGGACGTCGAAAACAGGAAACCTCGGCTCTCTGGCGCTCGCCGGGAGGCAAATAAGTTTACTGAACTAGAAGGCAAGACAGCAAAACAATGTGCTCAAGTTCACCCCGGCAGCAGGACCCAAAGAGAAGCAGAGAAGCTTCGAATCTCCGGTCGATTTTTGAGTCTACGGCATTATTCGCGACGTGGATGGTCGCGAGAAGCAGAGGGCGGGGCCGCCGCGGGGCCGGCGGGGCGGCGGCGGGGGCTACGAGAGGGCCAATTATCAAATCAAACCAAGTCATGAGGTTCGAGGACTTCGAGACTTCGAGGACGGCGCAGGCGGCGCGGCGGCGACGCGGCGACGCGGACGCGACGGGGGCACGACGGGCATCCACAATGATGCCACATTATCATTCCCACCGCCCCACCGCACCGCCCCTACGCTCGCCTACGCCGAACCGAACGCCGGTCGACACCCTGTAGAAGGACGCGACGACGCGGAGGCCGACTGCCGAAGCCGGGTGGACCTTAGTCTCTTAGTCTCAGGCTTCCATGCCAACAACGGAAAAGAACCTTGATGCTTCACGCATGGTTCACTATCGCCATCATCATCGAAAGTTTTGGCAGGCGCGACATCTACGCTTGGGGGTTTGCTCTGCATCGGCGTTGGCGTCACGGCAACTGCAAAATGATCGAGACTAATGCTCACACATCAAGGGATACGAAGAGACTGTCCACCCAGACATTTCCCGGATGCTTCTCGCGGAGTACGACACTACGGCCGAAGTGCCATACTATGTGACAGGTCGTCTGACTTTAGGATGCAAAGCGGCGACAATGTTACCACCCGACAGCCTACGCATAGACCAGCTTGCAAACTTGGCGGAAGAATGCGAACGGGCGATTTCGCGATCGTCTACATCGAAGTCCATGTCACCGACGCAACTTGGGCTCATCCGTTTGTCAGAATCAGAATGTGGCGATAATGATGGGACTTCCCTTCTTGTGGCTAGTATGATGGCCCTCACCCTTCTTGAGTCTTCAATAAGGAGGACTGTAAACTGGGGTCAACCAGCGAAACAAGGCAGCGCACCTCTCAAGGACTTGATACAGCGTCTCTCTGAAATGGAAGTGGAGGGATCCTCGCTTACCTCTCTTGCTCCAGTGCTACGAACGCTTCTGTTGCCGACAAAGTTTGGCGGGATCAACCTGAGAAATCTGGTTCTGCACGGTTTCCTGTCCGAAATTTCGGTTAAGTGGTTTTCGCTGGTTCTGATATTGTTGAACACATTCGAAGACGCCGTGCCTGCAATAGGCAGTCCAGAGAGCAATGGTGTGGTTTTTCCCGCCCGCCCGACGAAATACCCGTTCTGGAAAGACCTGGTCGAAAACGGACAGTCGATCCTTCGGTCAAAACTCGCACTGCAGAAACTGGAGTGCCAAGCAAGGGACTTCGTTCCAACGACTCACCTCGGATTGCTCCGTTTCCTTCTCCGCAACTTGGCGCCCACGATATTTGGCGAATCATCACGGCCTTTATCTGTGACGTACGTTGCACTGATGTGCATAATTCTTGAGCACTCTCTGAGATTCATGTGGTGCGAGATGAACGGAAGGCTCGACGACAAGAAGGCTCAACCGAGCACGTACTACGTCACATTGGACGGCCACGGCCAAAAGACCATTCACGACGTCATCCTACTTCCATTTCTGATGACTGGCGAGAGAAATGCACTTGTTCAAGAGTTAGGAGCCCCGTTGTGCTCCCTTCTGTCAGATCTTTTCACGAGTCCGTCTCTGGAGGCCCCGAACACAAGAGCTGCTGTCTTTCATGGCACATTCGATGAAACGATTTTTTCTGAACTTAAGAGTCTTGTTGAACCCGATGTTTATGCCTCTGCTGCAATTGACGAGCGGGAGAGCAACGAGAGTCTCGCGGACATTGCCTGCGTTTTGACATCATGTCTGGAATCGCTCTCCAACCCGTCGAGAGCTCTCAAATATCGGCCTGTTTATTCGCACACTGCATCATACAATCGACAATTCGCGGCTATTTTCGCAAACTTGAACCGGCTTAGAGCAATCATTGCAAATGACCGTCTTGTTTCGGATGCGGTTTGCTTGATGGAAGAAAGACAAGCTCAGATCTGCCATGATGCGACCGCACTTTATGTAGACCCCACTGACCTTCAGGTCATGAACGAAATGCTTGCCGGCAATAACGACGACACGTGGGGCGTCGAAGATCTGTACGATGAGCACAGCACTAATCTACTGTTGTCTTCTAGTGGGGCATCTCTGGCACTGCTCGAAGACACTGCGGCGGCAGCGGAGTCTTACATTGCTGGTCTGAACGAAAGGACAATCGCAGTCGAGAGAGGAGCACGTGACAGGTTCATCAAATCTACCAAGCGTTACTGCTCCGTAGCCAGGATTGCCCTGTCATTTTACTCATTTGTAACCTACATTGCTTTAGGGTCAATAATGGCAGGGCAGCGCCACGACAGGGATTGGTTGAAAGCTGTCGAGAGGTCAAGAATGACACTCTCAACTTTCGATGCATTCGTAAGCACCAACTTGGACAGATCCCTGAAGGCTCTACAAAGCTACCTTCGCGGGAAGGTGATTAAGCAGCTGCTAGAAGATGGAGGTACAAGGACAGAGTAGGTGTACGCCATAATACCAGTTCAAGAAAGACTTTCACTATGGAGCTTCGAACCAGCTACCTTCCTCTCTATTGATAAACTCAGCATTGAACACACTCACACCCGTTCTACTATCGAAATCATTCATGAATGACTCCATGTCTTCTGGCTGCCCTATGCAAAATATCGATGTGCCACTGCCACTCATCATGACGTGGTCAAATCCCTTAACTTGCAATAGCTCCTCTTTCAAGGCTTTGAGCTCTGGTAAGCAATCAAATGCGGGCTGTTCCAAGTCATTGATGTAGTATTTGTCATCTGTTTCAACCACACCATCATTCAAAAATGTATCGCAGAGCAGCTGCGGGTCTTCCGCGCTTAGTTGGTCGTAATCCAACGCTTTGAATACCATCGGCGTTGAGAGGCCGAGATCTGGTTTGACAATAGACAGCTTTGCACCCGAGGGCAAGGGAGGATCAATGGGCGTCATTATTTCCCCTCGCCCCGTGCAGTATGCTGTTCCCCGGGATAAGAAGAAGGTTATGTCTGACCCAAGCTCCCCGGACCATTCAATGAGCTACCAACCCAAGTTCGCGAGATGTTCGACGTCAGAATCGTTGCAGCGCATTTTTTACAGCACAAGAGCGTGTCCGTAGTAACTTACCTGATCAAGTGTTGCGGGCCTGCCCATGAGCTCATTGGCACCCCACATGGCAGTTGCAGCATTGGCACTTCCACCACCCAGGCCTGCTTGTGCCGGACACCTCTTGACCAGATCCGCATCAAAGTAAACCGCTGTCTTTCCCGTCTTTTCTCTCATCAGCTGCAAAGCTCGAAGAACTAAATTACTCGAATCCGTGGGAACACCCTGCATGTTGCAGCTGAATTTGTCATCATCGCCCGAGGTCAGCGAGAGATTCAATGTATCCCCAAACCCTACGGCTTGAAACAACGACGCCAAGTCATGGAATCCGTCCTCCCTCTTCCTGATTATTCGAAGGAAGAGGTTTATTTTGCATGGGCTGAACAATGATAGGGACTCTGCGGCAGATTCGCTCGACGCGTCAAGTGTCACGGTCGATTGACGTGGGTACGTCGGAGCGAAGCTGTGAGCTGGAAGCAGACAGCATGAAATAGCCCCTATTAATATTGAAGTACGTCTACAGATTGCCATGGCTATTTTTTTTCCGTGTTCCCGTCGAAGGCGTCGAAGAGTAACAAGACGACGGTACAAAAGTTCAAACACCCGCAGCGCCGATTGCTCTGTTGCTCTTCGGTCTCCGCGTGTTGGGCGGTAGGGTACCCTACTCTAGCTCTAGTAGGTAGAGGTATGACAAGGAGCTGGGGCACGCTATTTATTATTACGCGTGGAACTGAGTCACTCTTGGAGAGCAGAGAAACAAAGAAGGCGAGAAAAGGAAAGATCGCGAGATCAAGTTGAAAACGCACATCTCTGCCGTACCTATTAGCATCAGCGATCTTCCATTTTCCGCAGCCTTCGGTAGCAAACATGAAGATCCCTGCAGCTATCGTCCTCGCTATATCGGCCACAGCCAATGGCTTCATCTCATCGTCGCCGACGGTCTCTCGCTCGGCCCTCTTCGGCGCGGGAAACACCGATCCCGTCGACCCTACGATGAACGGGATCGACGACAACCTCGGCTACGAGGCGTTCGACCCCACAGCCGGAGACTCTCCGGCCGTGGCACGCAACAATAACGGCGGAGTTTGGGTTAAGCAACGGGCTCGTCCTCGACGCAATCGCAAGTCCGCTGGTGTCCGTGCCATGGTCCGCGAGAACATTGTCACACCCGCGAACTTCATTTATCCGTTGTTCATTCATAACGAGGATCATAACACAGATATTGTCAGCATGCCTGGATGTCAGAGACATTGTGCCGAGAGCATGTTGAAGGAAATCGGCGAGGCGCTTGAACTGGGCGTCAAGACGTTCGTTCTTTTTCCCAAGGTCGAAGATGAACTCAAGACCAACCTCGCGTGCGAAGCTTACAACCCAGAAGGGATTGTGCACAGGTCTATCCGCATGATCAAGGAGAAATATCCCGAGGCCATTGTCTGTACGGATGTGGCGCTTGACCCGTACAGTGACCAGGGACATGATGGAGTGGTCGAGAATGGTGTCATTCTGAATGACATCACGGTCAATCAGCTCTGCAAACAAGCTGTCAGCCAGGCCAAGGCCGGTGCTGATATTGTCGCTCCCAGCGATATGCAGGTGAGTGGGCAAATTCAGAGAGCAAAGTTTCTCATTTAACTTTGTGCTGACATATGTTGTCCCTCAGGATGGACGAGTCAAGGCTATCCGTGATGCACTGGACTCGGAGGGATTCACCAACGTTTCCATTCTTTCTTACACCGCGAAGTACGCCTCGGCATACTATGGCCCCTTCCGCGATGCACTCGACTCCCACCCTGGCTTTGGAGATAAGAAAACTTACCAGCAAGACCCTGCTAATGGACGAGAGGCTCTTATTGAGGCCGCCCTCGATGCTGAGGAGGGCGCTGATATGTTGATGGTCAAGCCAGGCATGCCATATTTGGATATCATTAGAAGGCTCAAGGATGCGTCTGATCTGCCTATTGCTGCCTACCATGTCAGTGGTGAATACTCCATGCTCAAGGCTGCAGTCGAGAAGGGATGGCTGGACGAGAAGGATGTTGTCTTGGAGACTTTGACCTGCTTCAAGAGAGCTGGTGCTGACATCATTCTCACATATTACGCAAAGCAAGCTGCGCAATGGATAAAAGAAGATGGTCTGTACTGAGAATTGTACTGATAATAAGTATAATTCGTTCACTATTTTTTTGCAATAATAAGTGCCAGCCGAAGAAGAACGACTTTTGTTATTTACACTTCCACTTGTTGGTTGTCTCGTCAATGGTCAAGATAATACCTAGCTAGGCCTAGGTAGGTAGATAGCTTGTGTTCTGACCATGACAAAGTACGATAGACTTTTATCCAGATTTGGTGCACCGAAATGGAGAATCAAACCAATCCCATAACTTTTCAACACATGCTCAAAAGTCGGGTTAGGCAAAGCAAATGTAATGGGCTGATTCATAGACCCCCTCTGTTGAAAGGTTTTTCAAGGCATGTTTCTCTAGCGCAAACCTCTCCTGTGAGCTTCACAAGTAAAGACAGTGATGATTTACAGTTACTGCTGTGCACTGACTCACTCACTGAAGAACATAGAAAAGGGGGGGGGAATCAAAAGGCCACTCAGCTAAGTCAGGCTGATACGATCCTGTGGCGGCGGTTCCGATCCAGGCCCATTATCATCGCTAACAGGGCCGAAAGATGCCTCAAGCGGGTCTCGATTACCTCTAGGAGGAGTGTCGTGAAATGGCATACTCAGAAAAAACCCCTTGCTCCTCAGTCCGGCTGTTAGGTGTTCAGTTTATGATTTGTCCCTTTACAATGTTCTGTTTCCCTTTTTGAGAGTGAGAGTATCATGCCCACTGAAAGGTTGTTGCAAGGTACTTTTTTGGAACAGCACTACTGATTTGGGTTGGCTTAGCTAGTACTAGAGACAAGCGTAATACTAATACATTCTAGATTTATGTTGCTAGTGCCCAAAGCAGTTGATAGACTGCTTTCGATTCAACTTCGCCAGTGGGTTATGCAACAGTGACTTTGGTGAAGTAGTGGGGTTTCTCTCTCATGTTCCTCTCGGCTCTTTCGAGCCAACGCTGTGCCACCCGTTCGCGTTTATATCGCGTCATCATTAAACACATTTTCACAAAGCAGCTAGGCGGTCGAGAGAAAAAAGGGGGGATGTCGGCCTGTTGTTACACATTCGACATCCCCCCTGCGGAAAATAAGTACTGGCTTCGCGGCCAGGTGCTTGGTGTAGTTTTGCTCGCACAAGTTTATCTCTGAGTCTCTGACATTCTTTGGTCTCGAGTAAGCAATGGTGGTTTGCTTGATTCCAAGACGTGACTCGGACTCCGACCAAGAGTTCTCCACAGGTTGATTTATAGACTCGTCAAATTTCCCTCTTCGGCATTCCGTTAGGGTGGTATTCTAAGTGTAGGAACAAACACTCCTTGGTAGTAGGAGGTCATTGGTTGCTTGGAGTATGAGTTGATGACTGGGATTCCCTGATCGTACTTACTTGGAGTCGGGGTTGGAAAGGGACTTAATATAAGTTCGGTCCCAGCCTCGAGCGACAAGTCGTCGCAAGAGCAGTACAGCCATATGTATGTAGTCTGATTCGTTTGAGTTCTGCGCGAAATAGTTTCGTAGTAGACCGTGGTGGTATACAATCCCTTTCGTCATACAATACCCGGCAGATGGGCCGAGAAGGGAGGGATGTACTGGTAGTAGAGGTTCATCGCTTTCTGGTAGGTTTTGGTTGTGAGCCTGCCGTCCTGTGTGATAGAGATGGTTAGGTCAAGGAAGTCCACAAGTCCACCGAAGTGGAAGCCTCGTCAATTTCCCAAGTCAATATGCCACACAGGAAAAAAGTTCATCTTGAAACGTTGCCAGGCATCAGTATCCCCCTTCCAGATTCCAAATCCAAAATATCGTCGATAAACCGTAAGAAAATTGGTAGGCCGCGTCCATACTTCGGGATAAAAATATTTGATTCGCAACTATTTATGACTTTGTCATAAAGTCATAAATAGTTTCCCACATGCATGCCGCCGAGGTCCCCATGCATGTGCCGCGAGTTGGCAAAAGTACGTATCACCCCACTCAAATATATTGTTTCTCATAACTAAAGTATCATTGCGTCTTTCACAGCTCTCTGATACTAGGGAAGCCTGCTGGTAGTTTCATGGTGTCCATCCAGTTGCTGATAACGCTGATCACATGGTCCGTATCAATGTAAGTGTACATCGAGACGGCATCAGCGGTGAAGAGGCGTGCGTTCGACGGTAATTCGCCCAATATTCCTCAACTTTGCAAGAAGGTGGTGACTGTCCTTAAGGTAGGTAGGGACAAGTTGTTTCATCAACCTTTGTAGCTGGTTACCGAGCCACTTGCTAAGGTGGTTCATGCAAGTCTCAGCGCAGCATATGATCGGTCTCATTTTCATTGGGTTCTTGTGGACCTTGGCAGACATACGAAAGCGGGCTAGCTGTTTTGCCTCTCTAAAGGCTTTTGACAGAGGCAGGTATATTCAGCTTATTCTGATAGCTCGCCTGTTGTTCTTGCAGTGGCCGGTTCTTGTTCAGCAGAAGCAGAAAGAGGCGGTGTTTCCCTTGAAAGCCGCTAACAAGTAGTGCATTAGTCCAGCCGTTTCTGCTCTAGATGCGCTTGGCTCTGGGTGCGGCGCTTGCTTGTAGACTCCTTCATTGCCTAAGGCTCTCTGATTGATCTCCATGCGGATGTAGTCTTCTTGTAGCATAACAGCGGCTCCGAGATTCTTGTCCGCTTCAATTATATTATCATTTCGTTGTTATTCTTCAACTTGTCTAGTAGCCTCCCTTGAAATGGTGATATATTCGATAGGGTTTGCTTCGGATGAACAACTTTTTTCCTGGTGACCCGCACGATCACGAGACCGACACGCGGCGCCAAAACTCTACCGTACGATAGCTAGTAGAGCGACCGACCGACCGACCGACCGAGTTGTTAAACTCAGTCGCCGCCGTCTCATCAGAGGACATATCGCCAAATCAGGCAGATGACGGCACTAGACAATCTTATTCTCCAGAGGAGTCATCCGCCTGATTTGGGGATAGTCGGTTTCCGACGACGTCGGCGGCGTGCAAAAGTCAAACACGACTCAGGAAAAACTGCTCGTGACTGGGTCACGAGCACATCGGAGCGGACAAATCGACGACCGATGATGCATCGATGGTTGTTTGAGGTCGACGGAGGCCACGGACTGACCCAATGGACCCGTTGGCATGTAGAGGGCACTCGGCCGAGCATGATAGACCCCGTTGTCGCCCCGAACACACCGCTCGCGTGTCTGAGAAGGTCACACAGGAAAAAGTTCATCTTCGTATAGCGCCTACTATCAGATTGGATATAGCGTCTAAATGTTGCTGAATCTTCGATCTCTTCATCAGCTTGTGGAGGTTTCCAATCGCTCGGAATGTACAGGCTTGGGTTGTAGTTTCCGCGGTCCGTATCTTCGCGTCAAGGCATCTAGTTCACCAGCCCGGAAGTTCTCTGAATGCGTATCTTGCTCTTCCTACTTATTTCCTGGATTCTGTGCAGGGAGGATTTGGACCAGGAGGACTACACATCATCTAAGGAGTCCCATCACATTTTCTTCTGCTTCAATCCTGGGTGGTGAGAGTGTAGGGGATGAACTTTTTTCCTGTGTGACCCGTGCGCTGTAGGAACCGACACGCGGCGCAAAAACTATACCGTACGATAGCTAGTAGAGCGAGCGAGCGACCGACCAAGTCGTTAAACTGCCCTCCCGACATCGCTAGAATTGGAAGTTCGCAAATCGGGAAGATGGCGGCACTGGAGAAGGGGCTTGTCTAGAGGAGTCATGTGTCCGATTTGCGAACTTTCTTTTTTTGGCGTTGAGAATGCCATGTGAAAGTCAAACACGGCCCAATCGCACATGAGTCGCGCGCACATCGGAGCCGACAGATCGATGATTGTTGGCAGCGTCGGTGCATCGAATGTTGCTTGAGGTCCCGGAGGCCATGGGCCGACCCAATCAATGGACCCGTCGGCGTATAGAGGGCACTCGGCAAAGCCGGATAGACCCCGTCGTTGCCCCGAACACCGCTCACGGGTCTGAGAAGGTCACACAGGAATAAAGTTCATCAGGGGTGGAGGCTTCCGGCTTTGTTGTTTTCTTGTTCTTGCTGGGCGGCTCGGTGGTACAGCTCTCTGATAAGTGGTAAGTGGAGTTTCATCCAACCCACT
>JAAMXK010023552.1:0-17361 GCA_019693575.1 Thalassiosira oceanica
GAGCCCAGTCCTCCCATCGCATCGCGGTGCCCACAGCAGTGACGGCAGACGGCAGCGCGAGAAAGCCAGAGAAGGGCCGCGGGGGGCGTGGTCCATTGCGCAGCCAATGCCCAACAGCGGCTCGCCGCCCTCCTCGCTGCCGCACACTACATTCATTCATGTCATCTCAAGCAGTCGATTGCAATGCCCTTGAGGCAACGACGAGCATCGAGGACATCACTGGGAATGAGCGCAATCGGGATATCCTGCGGGCGCTACAAAATGACGAACTATCCCAGCTGTGGCTTCGTAGACCAGGTGTATCCGAAGACGACGAAGTCTACGAACTCGGCAGCAGCAGGGAGCTTGACTGGCTGGGTCATTTCGCGAAGAAGAGCACACGTCTTGAAAGCATTGGTATTTTGGGGGCATTCAGCAACTGCAGCGGACACTCCGTGGAGAGATTCTTCCACGATCTTGGCAAGTGCAAACATATTGAAAAGATGTCTTTCTCCGGCACCGATCTGGCTGGAATCATTGACAAGTTGGACGGTACAATAACAAGCAATAACTTCACTCACTTCAATGTGTACGAATGCCACCTGGGAGTTCCGGAGGCAACCTTTCTGTTCAATACTTTCGGTGATATGAACAGTCTGGAGGAACTATGCATCGACTGCGAAGAAGAAGAAGGAGGTGTCCTGGCTCATTTGAATGATGGTGACATGGCAGGTTGTATCCCATCGCTCGCAGCATGCACGGGTATGCAATCGTTGAAGCTGAACTATCTGAACTTGAGCACTATCAGTTGTGCTGCTTTAAGAGGCGTCTTCCCTCGAATGGCCGCCTTACGAAAATTGGACCTCCGTGGAAATTCGTTGGATGATGACTGCACTACACTCCTTGCACAAGGACTAACAGATTTCAAACAAATAGAATCATTGGATTTGAGTGGCAACAGAATAAGTGACAATGGCTTGGACGTGCTCATTCGGAGGCTTCCAACGAGCGTGGATGCATTGTACTTGGCAAGGAATGACATCACTCTCGCTCGACATGTACTGCTGATGAGATTGAGAGTGCTTAGTATGTGAGGCAATACATTATGTCCTGGTGGAACACGAGTTATCGCTGCATCGTTGGCCAATCCAGAATGCCTCCTTGAACACTTAAATCTAAGTCGATGCAATATTGGAGACGAGGGAACGGCAACCCTTGCAGACGGCCTGCGCAACAATCAGAGACTGACCGACATGTCATTGGAAGAGAACAACATTACAGAACGTGGATGGAATGCATTTCCGCCTATCTTGTGCGATACATCAAGCATCGATGCCACGTACAACTCGAATCATACTCTTCAAAGTCTGGGAATTTATCGAATTCCTGAATGTGTAAGATTGATGCTTCGCCCCAACAAAGAAAAGAACAAGAGCCGTGTTGCGGCGAACAAGATATTGCGGACCCACCGTCATCTCGACATGAGACCCCTCTTTGGAAGGGAGTTGGGTCTGTTGCCATACGTGGTAGCATGGCTTGAGCACTTTGCCAAGTCTCGCCCCGACCTCATGCTGTCTTCGATTTTCGAGTTTGTGCGAGCGATGCCCATGAAAGTTGCCGACGGGGTGGTGGGAAAGGCAAAGGGGGAGAAACGAAAGCTCAACAGTTAGTAGTTCTTCATTTACTGCGGTGGATATTCCCATGGGTTCGGGTGCACGCGAATATGTATGTAAATAACGTTATTAATCCATACGCTAGTTAGGAAGGCTCACTCACGCACATCAAACTCGCCCTTAAAGCTCTTAGAAGTGCGAGGGTCTGCCGTCTCCACCCTGTTCGTCCGATTGTTGTATTAGTTCGAGATTTCCTCTTGCATCTGCCAACCGTACTCTCCCTTGGACCGCCCATCCCGCTAGGGTCGCGGCGGCCCCGACGATGGACGGAGAAGTTGCAAGGCGACGGTAGCCGAGGGCTTCGCTTCACGCTGCACAGTTTTCTTTCTTCGCCGTGCCATGGTCCTCTCTCGTGCCCTATTTCAGACTGTTGATAACCCGAGGCCTGTGATAAAGTTTGGTCGAGAAGTCCTCTTCGTCCGAATCCAAGACATGCTCTTTCGATCGGCGGCCTCCTTTCCGCGCCGACACCCCACTTCGGGAAGAATTTGCCGGCGCGGTCCGGCTCGAGGACCCGCTTCCGTTCCCCTTCCGTTCCCCGGGCGAGGTCATTCCCGCGGATGCCGCGCATCGTGAGAACAGAAACTCGACCCAGTTGTCGGGAATTGGACGACGAGTGGCTCCACGGGATCATCCTCCTCGAGTTTATGCAAGTCACCCCCACGAATCAGCGTTCCGTTCGCGCTTCGGCCCTTTCGGCTCATGGGACCGTCGCGTCGCGAGTGAAGGCGCGTGACAACAATACCCGACACACCCGCGGCTCGCGCCATTCGCGCTCGGGGGAGCTCGGCGGGGCTTCCGCCGGCTCGTCCCTCCCGTCGCCCCTGGGAGGGAGTCGGATGGACGTCGGAGGCTGCCCGGGGCGCGGGCGGGGGCCAACCCCGTCATCGCCGTCTCGTCGACCGGGGACGCTCGCCCCCTCTAGCGAACTCGCCCCCGGTGTCGTGACCGGACGGGACTCTCTTCCCGACTTACCGTCCCTCTCTTTTCCCGAAAGCGGCGGGGGCGGAACCCTCGTCGGGGAGACGGCGCCGAGGGGGGTGCCGCTTGGCCGTCATCCTGGCGGGGCGCTCGGCGGCGGGAAGGACGGCGACGACCCTTCGCGGCGGGCCGTCGAGTCCTCCCCGGGGCCCTGTTCGTCGGCCGGGGAAACTCACCTGCCGCCGTCGTTGGGGTGCGCGTCGGATCGTGTCATCTCTCGTGCCCCGACGACGACGACGGCCAAATGGCCGGAACGCGTCCATTCCGCTCTTCCGCTTCCGCCACCCGCTCCCTCTCTGGTCTCCGCCCGCGCGACGCCACGGCCAAACGCCGGATCAGGGCCAAGCCTTGGCGCGGCCGAGAAAGAGGCGCAGCCCTGCAGACCAAGTCCATCTCCCCTCGGCCGCCGCCTCTTCGCTCCTCCGTCTGCTCTACTGAGGTCTCCCCGCTCCCGCTTCGACCCTTCGCCGCTAAGTCTTCAACGAAGTCTCCGATCGGTTCCAACTCATCTGAAACTTTTACGGACCCGTCCTCCAGCGCCAGCCACTCCAGCCCGGCGTTTCTCTCCTGACTGTCCGGACTGTCTGCCGTCCGTCCTCCAGCCGAGCCTAGCCCGGGCCTGTCCTGCCTGCTCCCGCGTCCGTCCTCCGGCGTTCGTCCACATCCACTGTCTGCAGAAGACCTGTCCTTCGTCCTTCGTCCGACTGCCCCACTGTGCCGCAGTTCATTGCTGTTGCCATTCGGACTACTCGAAGTGCTATCATCCCGTCACACGTGGAGAAGACACAGTCATCCTATCGCCCACGGCAGTCGTCTCATCTCGCGCCCACGGTAGTGACGGCAAACGAGAGCGCAAGGAAGCAAAATAAGGGCCGCCGGGGCGAAGTTGTGGGCCTGGCGTGGTCCATTGCGCCATGGCATCTCAAGCAGTCGATTGCAATGCCCTTGAGGCAACGACGAGCATCGAGGATATCACTGGGAATGAGCACAATCGGGATATCCTGCGGGCGCTACAAAATGACGAACTAACCGAACTGTGGCTTTCAACTGGCGGCGACTACGAACTCGGCAGCAGCAGGGATCTTGGCTGGCTGGGTCATTTCGCGAAGAAGAGCACAAGTCTTGAAATGGTTGGTATTTATGGAGATGACACATTCCGCAACTGCAGCGGACACTCCGTGGATAGATTCCTTGGCGATCTTGGCCAGTGCAACCATATTAAAAAGATGCATTTCCAGGACACCAATCTGGCTGAAATCGTTTACAAGCTGGGTCCTGCCATGAAAAACAGCAGAAGAACTCACTTCTTTGTGGTCGGATGCCACCTGGGAGTTCCGGAGGCAACCTTTCTGTTCAATACATTTAGAGATATGAACAGCCTGGAGGAACTATGCATCGAGTGCGACGGGAACCTCGCTAATTTGAATGATGGTGACATGGCAGGTTACATTCCATCACTCGCAGCTTGCGCGGGTATGCGAGACTTGAAGCTGAGCTATCTGAACTTGAGCACGAACAGCTGTGCTGCTTTGAGAGGCGTCTTCCCTTGGATGGCCAACTTACGGGAATTGGCCCTCTGCGGAAATTCATTGGATGATGACTGCACTAGACTCCTTGCACAAGGACTATCGGATTGCAAACAACTACAGTCATTGGATTTGAGTGACAACAGAATAAGTGACGATGGCTTGGATATGCTCGTTCAAGGACTTCCTGCGAACGTGGATACATTGACCCTGGTAATGAATGACATCGCTCTCGCTCGACATGTACTGCTGTTGAGATTCAAAGAGCTTAATTTATTGGGCAATTCGTTATGTCCTAGTGGCACAGGAGTTATCGCTGCGTCATTGACCAATTCAGAGAGCCGTCTTGAAGACTTAGATCTGGATCATTGCGATATCGGAGTCGACGGAACAGCAACCCTTGCAGAAGGCCTGCGTAACAATCAGAGACTGACCCGCATGTCATTGGGAGACAACAACATCACAGAACGTGGAAGGAATGCGTTTTCGTCCATCTTGTGCGATACATCAAGCATCGAAGCGACGTACAACTCGAATCATACTCTTCAAAGTCTGGGAAACTTTGAAATTCCCAAAGATGTAAGATTGATGCTTCGCCTCAACAAAGAAAAGAACAAGAGCCGTGTTGCAGCGAACAAGATATTGCAGGCCCACCGTCATCTCGACATGAGACCCCTCTTCGGAAGGGAGTTGGGTCTGTTGCCATACATGGTAGCATGGCTTGAGCACTTTGCCAAGTCTCGACTCCACTTCAAACTGTCTTCGATTTTCGAGTTCGTGCGGGCGATGCCCATGAAAGTCGTCGACGGGGTGGTGGGAAAGGCGAAGGGGGAGAGCAGATAGTAGTCTTCACTTCCCCCGATGGATTTTCTCATTTATGCGAGTGTCCTTGGTGCAGTGGCGCACAACCGAGATGTGCATGCCAATGGTTTGGTCATGATGTCATTACTGCACTAGGAAGTCATTTCTCACCTATTAGTTGTTAGCTTTAATCATCCATAGGAGCGAGCTGATTGAGCCATCTATCTCTTTGTTCTGTGTTGGCCCTTCTTTAGATAAAATAGAATCCTTAGCGGTATGATTCCATGTAGATCGACACCCTCTCCGTGGCCTGGCCACGCTTGCTAAGTTCAATAGCGTCTTGGTCGGCCACCGTAGATGAGCTTTGCTTGCGATGGAGCTGCCAAACCCGTTCAGTATCCGTGACCAGCAAGCAGCGGCATGGCAGCGAGCTGCCCTCGACCACGTACCCCGGACTATCACATCGTCAAGAAGCCAATTGCCTTCGCCTTGGCTTTGTCCGCAGGGGCTCAGATACACAAAGCCGAAAAGCAAGAAACCCAAAGCAAAGGTAGAAAGCACATTATATCAGACCTACCACGACCCACCATGGTCAATATTACACTTGTCCAAAGGCCGACCAGGGAAGTTGTTGAGGGGTGTACCTATTCCATCCAACAAAAATCCCCTGTCTATTCTGATTCTGCCATCCACAGAGGCCGCCGATCCGTTTTTGGCTTCGAAGTTGAACCCCAAACAAAGACTTACACAGTGAGAAGGAGCCCAACAAGCTTGGCCCGCTCGGTAACAGCCCAGACTAGCTGGGCCTCACTACTGAGCGAGCAGATGCTTCATCAAAGTTGAAGTCAAGACAAGACAAAACTGCACTGCATCAAAGCCAATCGACCCATATCCAAAACCAACCAAACTGCGTCAGAACAATGAAATCTATAGTACTAACAGTACACCCACCTCATGCACCCCGCGTGCTCATTGTACATATTTTGCCGATTACATTCATGTGAAGGGAGATCGGCAAGTCCAGCAGCCAGAGGTTGGACGAAACTTCCAACTAACTTATCAGAATTAGAGAGAAGTCAATGAAAAACAAGGTCAGAAGTCTCCACCCACACTCTCCACTGCACTGAGTTGTGGGTGGTTACCAGGATTTGCAGCAGAAGACAATGTGGCAGGACTCCTCAGATGTGTAGTCCTCATGGCCCAAACCAGCACAGAATCCAGGAAGTTTGAAGAGCAAAGAAACGCGTTTGGAGAACTTCCGGGCTGGTCAACTAGATGCCTTGGCCAGCCTTGTTGTCCTGTTCCAAAAGTTCCTTGCAACAGCGTTTCTGTGAGCATAATCTCATAAGGGAAACACGAACATGGTAAAGGGACAAACCTGAAACACCTGAACAGCCGTACCGAGCAGGAAATGTCTTCCAAAGCAGGCCCTATGTCACAGTATGGAGTGAATGAGTGAAGATTGAAAGAAGTGGCCCCGGTATTGACCGGTGTGGCCGGTACGCTCATAAGTAAAGGCCATGCGCTTTGGCCAAAAAGGCAAAAACACTGCCTTTGGTATGTTTTCACCGTACAAATCGTATGCTAGTAGCTACTAGCTAGAGCACCAACCGCCCCGCGCAACATCACGATGACATCGATTGGACATTCCTTGACCGCTACTGGGAGTTCGACCACATTTGAGACATCAGACGACATCTCACATGTATGTTGGATGCTATCGTGCAATAGATCGCGCAAATTTTGGCCGCCAAAATTCGTCGGTGTTATAAGAAGCGTTTAGATGAAGGCGCTCGACAAGATTGTCTTTCTGATAAAATTCACACTCCAGGAGTTGCTTTATCGGATTCGCCATGCAATTTTGAGTCTAGATCTAAGGTCAGGCAGGGTATCGGTCCATCTCTATTGGTGTCTTCCATGCTTCGGAGTTTGCAGTATCGATCTCGTGTGTCAGTCGCGTCGCTCGTGCTTTTAGTTAGCATATTGTAGTTCTGCGTTTGTACGGTGAAAACATACCACAGTCAGTGTTTTTGAAACCGCATGGCCTTTATCACACATAGCCAATGAGACTTCTTTTGTGAATCAATATGTTCCTGTGAGAGAAATAGCAAGTGACACCCAAGAAGTGGGTTGGAATTCCTTAATTCCCAGTGGTAGCCAAGTTTACACTTCAAACATCCCAGCCTGCGGTAGATAAGTGAAGATTATTATTATTATTATTATTATTACTATTGAGATGGAAAACTCTCTTATTTCTGGACATGGGTAAGCCTCTGGGATCTGCCAAGGATGATTCTCGCTAGAGCCTTTCAGCGAGTGAAATTGATGGAGTGCGCTTACCTTAGTGACGTGACTGGTTTTGAAAGATTAGCTATTTTCAAACGGTGTCTAAATACTGCCAGCTTGCAGGTAAACTAAGATATGTTTTCACATGAATGATTTTGATCCTGCCAATCAATTGCTTAATTCACCAATCCACTAGCAACCTCTTTTTTCTTTGCGAAACAGTCGCTTTTCCGTGTCTTTGTTCGGCCTCAATCTGCCCCAGACTAGCTTAAATTTTACAAATGTAGAGACAGACGAATTTGTCTACTGAGCAACTAACTTGCCAAACGAACTTTATTTGTGAGATTGTCACCTAATTTTCCGCATTGGGGAGTGCGCCTCTCTTGATAGCAACTGCATGGTCCGTCCCCACACGAACATACCAGCAGTAAGACCCTGACAGACCTCTCTTCATCACGCCTAGACGGCGATTGTTCCTGTAGACAGTTAGCGTCCCCTCATCCAAATTCAACAGCATCCCGATAGTGTCGCCAGTCCTGCAACCTTCATATCGATATCCTTCCCAGTAACGATCCCAATGATATCCAGGATAACCCCGAAAACTAGTCCAGATCGCACCTCCGTCTCGGCAGAAGTACTGACAAGCATGCACCTTGCCATCACCCCATCTGTCGGTTCTCGCGGCAAGAAGAGCATCAAAATGATCGCTATTGAAGAAATTGAAACTTTCTCTGCTGAAGATCTCTTTTGGCATTGGTCGCGCCACTCCGATAAACGGTGTTCCAGTGATTTCAAACTCGGCAAAGTGCGACCCCGTCGTCATGATATTGCTGTTTGACACTGCAGTGCAATAGTCGTTGGTCGTGCCGTAAACTCTGGATTCGTCCCCGTTTCGATGTTCAATGCCGCCGCCACCAGCCAGGACATCGAACAAAAGCAGATGCTCAAACCTGTGAAGGATTGAAAGCCAGGTCGTCGTGCCACTGACATATCGAGGGAGGGACTTCATCTCAGTACCAGTAGCCCTAGAGTACACTTCCTGGCGCGCGACCTCCTCCACCAAGGACCAGTTCAGACCCGACGTTGGCTGCCGCCACCCGAAAGATTTGCACGTCAAGGCCAGGTTCACCAGCTCGCGTGATGTGCCGAGGAATGAAGTGATCTGGGCGACGATGCTCGTATCGATGCGGGACAGATCGACGCTGGGAGCAACGACGACTTCTAGGACGACAGGCAGCACCTCGTGGTTGCCTTCGACTCGCCGCACACATCGCTGTTCGATCTCGGATTCGAGATCGTCTCTCCAGTCCCTCCGGCCGCGTCGCTGTCCGATCTCGGACTCGAGCTCAGTGATTGTCCTTCGCAGGTCAGCGATGAGTCGATCGTCCTCTGAAGTCTTCAACCTCTTCGCGTTGTTGCCATCGTCCGCCATCCTGCGGCCGTCTTCTCCATAGATTCCAGACAGCTCCAACTCAAAAACTTGTGAACTTGTGCTGGTCTCGGTTGCGTTGTGGGGTTGGGGTGGGGGACCCCTTTACTACGAGGTTGGGAGTTGACTTGCTAAGTACGCTGGCTGCCTCCGCTGCCTCGCTGCCTCCTCCCTGGAGCTGGGGGTCTGTCTGCAGAGCGACAACAGAGAGAGCCTCCCCCCTTCCCGACGCCGAGGCGTCCTGCTGCACTGGCTGGCCCACCGCAGCCGCAGGCGGCTGAGTTTGTCCGTGCTGGTTTGCTTCACCGACGGCACACACGCGCAATATTATGGCGACAGGATCCGCCGCCGCCGACGCGGCCGCGACTGCCCACTCAAACAGTTCGACGGGCCTTTCGAGGCGGCGCGCGGCAACCCTTGCAATCGTGGCGTTGGCGATCTTCGCACTTAGCTCCCCCGCCCGGCACCTGACGGTCGAGTCCGATTCCGTCGGGGCCGGACGGACGTATCAGGCGGAGGTTTCGTCCCTTTCCCGGCCGCCCGCGCAGGAGTCCTCGGTCGGAGACGAGCACCCTTCGGGACGAGAACGGGATAGGAAGACGAGGCCAGGGGAACGGACGACGAGTCACGACGGGCGCGTCCACTTCGTGGAGCCCGGATCGCGGCTCCACGACCTCGTCCGGAAGTGGAACGGGTCCGACATCACCGTATCCCGGGCCGCGCAGGACTTGAACAGGATCGTATCGAACGACGAGTACACAGAGCACAAGCCGTCGGAGGGCATACTGTTCATTAAGACTCACAAGACAGGTGCGACGAAGAAACTCTTGACCTCCGTGCGAAATCCACTCATTTCCAGGCCTCTTCAGGCAGTTCAACGGTCGCCTCGGTTCTGCGGAGTTTGTCAGCGGTGAGTCCAAAAGCCGAAACCGTGAAGTTGCCTGCAGAGAAATCTCTCATCGGCATCGAACTCCAGCTGCACAATCTTAGGCATCCTGTGCTATACCATCGCAACAAGTTACACGGCAAGTTGATATCTCGTTTGTTTTGATTGATACGATAGCTCACTTAGTGATCACTTATTTCCGCAGGGACTGGGACTTGGTAAGCTCCTCTCTCTTTCTTTTGGTGTGATGCGGTAGCTCACGCAGTGAATACATATTTCCAGGGACCCGAGAAAGAAGCTGGACAGAATGCTGAACTTCACCAGTACAGACGGAAGCAGGGGTATGTTGCCAACTTCTCGAATATAATCCAAATGCATTGCCCTCACGCTCTACGAACTACTTCCAGGAGCACCCTACGAAGTCTGGGCCGTGCACTCCAATTTCGATAGTGTTTTGTTCGATGATTTCCTTCCATCAACAAGAAGGGTCGTGTCAATCATGCGAGATCCGTGAGATGAGAATGGCGTTCCCGGGACTGTTGATCTACAACATCTAACAAACAGCTCTTTTCGATCTATGATCTTCTAGTGGCACCGCGATGAGGAGCGCATGTGCCTTCTTCCGCAACTGCGGATGTCCCGCCGATCGGGGAAACGCATCTGTTTGGAACGAATTTGTTCTCTCGGACGAGGGCCGATACTTCTTCCTGCATAAAAAGAAACGAGTTGGCTGTCAACTGAACCATATGACTCGCCAGATCGTAGGCGGCATCGATGATTCTGTAAAGTATTCAAATGCCGAGGAAGTGCAAGATTGGATAGAGGAAAGCAAAACCAGGCATCATGTCGTGCTTGTAATGGAGCGAATGGTTGAAAGCATGCTGGTGCTATGGCATGAGTATGGATTGCACCCGCTCGATGTCGTCTTTTCGTCGCTCAAAGTCAGGTCGAAGGGCAAGGAAGAAGACGAAGAATCCATCAAGGCCGAGAATGTCATCCGCGAACTGAGCCCTAGTGACTCGCTTATGTATAGACATGCGAATCTGCGGTTGGATAGCTTCCTGGGGACTATTTTTGCGAACACTACAGCAAGAGAAAATGCCGTGCAGGAGCTGGAGGCTATGAATGACATGCTAGCCCAAACGTGTGGCAGCGTGACATACATGGACAAACATGACTGGGTCCAAAAATATGACAACCTTACAATCGATGTTCCTTTGTTTCAGAGATTTTGCGTGGAGAAACTGTCAGATGGACCGCAATGGCACCATCTTCACTATTTGACATTGAAGCAGGACGGGATGTGGCCGGATGACTAAGGTAGTTAATTCGCTATTAACTGCTAATTTAATTTTGTAGAGTACCTTCGTTATGCCCATATCTCAGTCGCTATCCTATTGGGCGCATCCGGTATCTTCTACGGATACCCTTGGCGGGATCGTGTCGTTGGCCGTTTCGCGATACCTGCTGCAATGATCCCTATTTGGCGATTAGACGGAAGCTAACAGATAGACGTTAACAGGAGCTCTCACGAGTGGTCAAAACACCCTCGTGATCTCCCCCTTACAATAATCTCCTTCAATCAACCTTCGAATTCGTGTCTACCTCTCTCTCTCTTCTATCCTTCCTGGAGGTACAACAACCTTTTATCCTAGCTAGGCGGACTTAATGCCTCGGGTCTTTCTTATGCAACAAGAGTTACAGCACCGGCTCAAGCCAGGTACTTCGGTTACTCCTTGTATCTCTATCTATTGGCTGTGTGATGAGCGTATGATCCAAACTGATAAAGGGACAACTTTCTGGCGTGCGGTGTGCGTTGCCATTTTTGTACCTGAGTCGATTCCTATTGAGTCTGTTCCAGGGATTCCAAACAAACCCGCAATCACAAGACTCCTGCACTCCGATTTCCGCAGAAGCGGAATTGAGAGTGACACCCAAGATGTGGCTTGAAAATCCTAGGTAGCTAAGTAAGTAAGTTAAACATTATTACTTTTCATTTCCGACAATTAGCAAAGCATCCCTGGTAGCAAACCGTATAATTCTGCATTTTTCCGGTCAACACAAGGTCCCAGGGAGATTCAACCTGTGTAGGTTATCGCCTACCTACCCTTGTTGGGAGTAATGATGCTTGCGCTTTCATTGATGGGTCAAGTCTACAAAATATTGGTCGATGATTGTAGCTCAAGTCATAAATAATAACACATGCACTATGCACACATATCCAATGGTGGGCTATGCTTCTGATTTTATCTCCAGCGCTATTTTCACTGTTTATGGTAATCATAAGCAAGAACGGTTAATGGAAGCAAATGTGATTTGATCAGGCTTCTTGCTCAATTTAATTTCATCTCAAAGATAAGGTGGTCTATGGTCTAGGATGAAATTGATCTTATTGTCTTCAGGAGATGGCGATCTCTGTCTTTGTCTGCCTGACCTTAGTTATACATCTCGGATTAGTAGACAGACAAAGACGATGTCTGTGAAGAAAGTAAGTTACGGCAATGGCAATTCGGATCAACTTGAATTGTACTCTAGGCAACTATCTCTTGTTTCTCCTGACGGCTAGTCACCAATCCCGATGGTACTATCTCTCTCCTCAATCTTCTTTGAATTGACTTCACTGCGCTTCACCACTCCTTGGGGTCAAAGTTGATTCGGCGCAGTAGACATGGCTGCACTCCCCCTTGTTGCTCTAAGCAATTGTCGTCACCTTGCATTCTTTCGCCTTTTGTACTTGCTTGTCGGCACTGCAGCAAGAAAGCCGAGAAGTTGAGTTAGATCTGTTCATAACTAAAAACACGACCAGTCATGGGTCTCTCGGCTAGCTATTTATTTTCCGATGGATCTGTATAGTGGGGGATAGTATAGCTTCTTCATTCCAGCACTAACACCCTTACTTTTGGACTCTGTGTTAGTGTTAGTCCCCACCAATACCGGCGTCTCTATTTTTCAATGTTTGTATACCAACACCTGTGTTCCCACCTGTAATGAATTCAACCGGTTTGGGGGGTGTTTTTTTCTAGGTTTCCACGCCAAAACGATGATACCAAAGGAATCTGTCTATTCCACGCAAGGGCAGATGGTCCCATTCCCGGATTCCGGTGTAGTTTGGGCCATAAGATCAACTCTGGTGGGATGTTTTGGTTGAGTTGAGATTGTTCTCCTCACTGTTCGATAATAGAGGGAACAAGACTAATCATAACAATACTATCCACTACAAACAACTGGACCTGAACAAGCCATATGACAAATCATTTAATCTACAAACAACTGGACCGATGCCACTCTGCAAAACTCTTGAGGAGTTGCTCATATGCTGTCGTCGTCCCAGAAATAACATATAATCATTTATACACTACTATTATTCTTTACAGTCTCGACACATTCCTTGGAGGCATGGAAGGGTGAACGTCACGTATACGGTCTGGGACCTCACCGCCTCTCTCCAGAGGTGCACAACAAGTTACTGGGCCAAAACAAGAGGTTGCTCGTCACCCTCGTCATCAAGGTCATCAATTGTTTCCACGAGGTACCTAGAAGAGCTGCCTGCAGAAATGAAGGATACGCGCCTTGTAGTAGAATTGCTGCTCGTCAAATCCCTGGCCGAGGACACGGACAGCGTCCGCCCGAAATTCCTCGACGATGAATTGCTCCTTGTCAAATCCCTGGTCGAGGACACGGACAGCGTTCGCCCGAAATTTCTCGACGATGAATTGCACCTCGTCAAATCCCTGGTCGATGAGGACACGGACAGCGTTCGCCCGAAATCCCTCGATGACGAGGTCACCGACAGTGTTCTCCTGTCCTCGATCTCCTTCTCCTCCTTGACGGGCGAGGGCTCCTGATCGAAATTGAAGAACAGCACGAACACTACTAGGTTCAGAAAGCCGATCACTCCAAGGGTGGTAAACGACGCCACGTATCCAAAGGACTGAGCAAGGGACTCCCCTAAGAGGACCGAACAACCGTGGCCGATGCGCCACATGGCCACGATGAAACCAAACGCGAATCCAAAGCGGCCGCTCCCCTTCGTCATTTTCTGCACGACGATTGGGATCATGACGTCGTAGACGCCGGCGCCGATGCCCTCCAGCGTCTGGGTAGACACAAGCGCCCACGGGCTGTTGGAGAACTCAACCAAGAGGGCGATCGCGGCGCAGCGGACAGGGACGGTGACGAACGCAACGGTCATGATGCGCTTGTGGTCGAACCGGTCGATGGCGTAGGTCATGAGGAAGGAGGTGGCGGCCTGGGGCAGGAACCAGAGGATCATTATGGCGCTGTGTGAGAGCATGACACAGGATTAGGATGGTTGATGCTGATCAGGTCAACAAGAAGTTTTTGATATGAAGGGAAACTTACCTGGTCCATGTCAGTGAAGTGTCGTCGGGCGTGATAGATGCTACATACTGCGCAAGCAGGGGCGCTGGGCCCGCATTTGCGAGGTGGTACGTAAAGGTCAGCACCGCAAACAGTACGATGGACCTGTTTTTAAACAGATCACGGTAGCGACTCGGGGAAGCCTTCGTCTTCCCCTCCGCCTCTTCGGGAGCCTCTTCGGGAGACTCCTCCAGATCCAGCTCGTCAGTATCTGTGGCGCTCCCCGAATCATCGAGCTGCCGCGCCTTGTCATGGTCGATGGCAGACTCGGGGATGAGGAAGGTGAAGAATGCTGCCGCCAGGCCACCCGCCCCGAGCAAGTAGAACATACTCTCGACATCTGGGTACGTGTAGTAGGAAATCGCAGCGCAGGTGACCACGATGATGAAGCTTCCAATCTTATTGCTGACCTTCGTACACAGTATCCAGAATGCAAGTGAGACTTCATTGCTGAAAGCAACATTATGGGATTTTTGGTTCTATTCGTCACACCTACCTCCGTGGTTGCGATGAACCTGGGAATCTCCTCCTCGTTCCTCGAGATGCCGAGAAGCAGGGACATCAGCGCTGGCAGGAAGATCGTCGAGCAGATTCCTTCCACCGTCTTCCCGAAGAGTATCGCCCAGAAATTGGACGTCCAGACCACCATGACGGTGGTGAATGCCGCTACGAGGATTGCCGCGGTGGTTATGATCTTCTTCCCTCTCTTCGTCTTGTCAAGCAGGTCGCCGGCCGGGGTCTGGAACACGACCATGGCAACGTTCATGACCAGGGAGACGATGCCGAAGTCCACCTTAGGCCAGCCCATCTTGTCGACGAGGTAGACGGCGGCGTAGGGCTCGAGGCGGTTCGTCTCCACGAAGAAGTTGACGGCAGTCAGCGCCCGTTTGGCCAGCAGGTAGTCTTTGGCTTTGGCGGCGTCGCCACTGGCATCGTCAGCCGGGGGATCGGTGCCATCCAATTGGATGGTCGAGTCTTCAGTTGTGGTGGCCGCCATGTCTTCTTGATACAGCAGCTTAGGAGTTTGTAATTGTCAACAATAGTCAGCCAACAAGGCGATGTTCACGAGGAAACAATCAAATGCTGCAAAGGTTGTGGCGCGGCGACAAAGAGGAGATTCCGAGCGATAGCGATACACGATCAAGCAAGATATTTCGACTCCATGTTTCGATGTCCGTGTTTCGACAGACGTCCCCGAACTTCGAAGACCGGCAGACCGGCATTTCGTTCGCAGTGTCTCGTGTCTCGTGACATCTGTTTGCGGCGCTCAGGCGGGCAGGCGGGCGTCTGCTGATAAAAACGTAATGTCTCAAAACGAACGCACGGAGTGATGTCCTTGCACGGATGTGACTCACCCAAAAGTCGAAGAACAGAAGAGGAAGGCAGCTACCCTCGCCCAGCCTCGCCCTCAGATGAGATGACAATGCAATGAAGAAGTTAACGCGAAAGCTTGAGGAAGCCGGTACGCCTCTCTCCCTAGCAGACATAATCCTTTCTCTGTTTATGTCAGGCAGAACCTGGCTGGCCTCGGCGATATGACCGCGCCGCCATCCCTCCGCGCCGCCACGGCGAAGTCCTTCCTCCGTCGCCGGCCTGCATCCTCCGTCCTCGCAGCAGCGGCCGGAGCCGCCGTCCTCATCGAGCGGACGGCGTCGCTCCGGGACCCGAGACCGCTCGAGGAGGCCGTGCCGTCCGACCGGTTCGATCCCCGCGCCGTGTCGGAGTACTGGAGCAATAGGCCCGTGTCCGTCGCGTGCAGGCTGGGGACGGTGGTCTGCGGGCTGGGTCCCGTCGCCGGGGACTACCTCGCCGCATACCAGATCAGGCCAAGGCTTGCGCCGCTTCTCGGGTGGAGCGGCGGCGACAGAGACAAAGACGAAGACGAGGAGCTCCGCCGGCAAACCGCCCTGGCGAGAAAGCTCCGGTCGGCTCTGACGAATCTCGGACCAACGTTCGTAAAAGTCGGGCAGCAGCTCAGCATCCGGCCGGACGTCGTGCCGCCCGCCGTGCTCCACGAGCTCCAGAGACTTTGCGACGCCGTGCCGCCCTTCGACGATAAAATCGCCATGGGCGTGCTACGTGAGGAGCTGGAGAGGGCAGCCAGTAAGGAGCGAAAGCGTAAGCGGCGAGAGGACGGACATGATGAGAATGAGGAGCTGGCGATCAAAGGCGATATCAACGACAGACCAAATGACAATCTAGAAGAAGAACAAGAAGACGCCTCAAATTCAAACAACATACTGCTCGAGGTATTCGAGTCGACGCCGCGTCTGGTGGCGAGCGCTTCGTTGGGGCAGGTCTACCGGGCCAGACTCCGCTCGACAGACCAAGACGTCGCCGTCAAGGTCCAGCGGCCGGACATCCTCGAGACCGTCTCGCTCGACCTCTTCCTCCTCCTGTCCTACGGCCGTCTAGTCGACAAAGTCTGCTCGGTCCTCACGAACCAAGTCCCCTACCACGAGTCGTTTCTGACCGACTTCGCCGCCGGCGCATACATGGAGCTCAACTACGAGAACGAGGGGTCGAATCAGGAGTACTTCCGATCCGAGCTTCGGAAACGCAAGGGCACGAAGGACCGCGTCGTCGTGCCGAGGGTGCACGGCGAGCACACCACGCGCCGCGTCCTCGTGAGCGAGTGGATCGACGGCACGCCCCTCGCGAGGTCGTCGCCGGAGCAGATACGCCGGCTGATTCCGGTGGGGGTCGAGCTGTTCCTGACGCAGCTCCTCGACATCGGTCGGTTCCACGCCGATCCGCACCCGGGGAACCTGTACGTGACCAAGTCGAAGGAGGACGGGACGACGCCGGTCCTGTGTCTGTTGGACTTCGGCCTCGTGGCTAAGGTCAGCCAGGACGAGCGGGAGAGCATGACGAGGGCCATCGTCAATCTCCTCCGGGGGGACTACGACGCCCTAATCTCCACGGACGCCAAGTCTCTCGGCTTCCTCCCCCCCGACGCCGACGTGACGGACCTGAGACCGGTCCTGGAGACAATCCTCCGACGCGGCCTCCTCGAGTCGGGGTCCGACATGAACGACCGCAGGCGCAACCTGATGGCAATCTCGGACGAGCTCAACGAGGTCTTCTTCCGATACCCCTTCAGCGGTGAGTAGATTGAGAAGGGGTTTGATATTTTTCTGTCATAAGTATGGCATTGGCACTGACACGACTTCCAGTCCCGCCATTCTTCGCTCTGGTTACGAGAGGCCTCGGTCTGCTGGAAGGCATCGCCCTCGCCGGCGATCCGGACTTTGATATCTTCAGGGCGTCGTACCCCTACGCGACGCGGCGGGCTGTCGAGGCGTTCGGCAGCATGGCCGGCAGCGACGCGTGGAGGTTACCAAGGTGGGTGTGCAATGTCGCTGGGAGGTGACAGTTTGGGATTATTCTCTGTCTCTGTGATAATTCCCCAAGGTGTTG
>JAAMXK010024024.1:0-10580 GCA_019693575.1 Thalassiosira oceanica
AAGCTTCTCAAGGACGAGCTTGATCGAATGGAGAAGATCGGCGTAATTGAGCGCACGGGGGAAAGTGCCTGCGCCGATTCCGTTGGCAGCATAGAAATCGAGGACGGTGGCAAGCGAGTGCGAGCCTTGAATTGCTTCCCGTCGTGCGATCGGATTACTGCATACCGAGACGGCCAGGGCCGAGCGAAGGTCCAACTCGACCATTTGATGACCACTGGTGTGGGAGGGTGGATCGGGCCCCTTTGTTTTAACAATCTCTTCAAAAAGGCGCTGATCCAGGCCAATGCCCACGAAAGCGAAGCCATGAGAGAATACGCACTTTTGCTCTGCCAATCGAACAAAGAAAAGCAGAAGTAGTGGAATCTCTGGATCACGTACGATCACGTACCGATACAGTTTGGAAGTCTATTCTAGGGCATCTGACCCACAAAACAAAAGGTGTTCTTCCTTAAAGTACTAGAACATATTTTACCGGTTACAATCGTACATAGTTTACATACAAAGACCGGCAATGACGTAAATCTCCTCCAAGGCAGCGAACAAGCCCACACAGGACACGACCGTCCACAGCATGGTGACCCCGATTCTGGACGAGGCCGATGCGAAATCGTCCACGGTAGTGGTGGTGTTTTCTTCGTCGATCTCATTGTCAAGGACATCGTCTTTGGTACTGTTGACATAAGCTGAAGGAGATACACTGGGTTTATCAGTAGATGGCCTAGTTGTTGGGGGTGAGCTTGGCAAAGCACTTGGGCTTCCTGTCGTTGGCCTGGCTGTGGGAGAAGGGCTTGGGCCCTCAGCAACTGGTTTCGCAGTTAGAGATCTGCTTGGGATCAAAGTGGTGGGACTTGACATCAATGGTCTGTTGTCGGTACTGTTGTTATCGAACAAATCATCCTGGAAGAGGATATCCTCTTCTTCCTCTCCGGTAGCATCGGCATCGACGGTGAAAGAATTGGATGGTGCGACCTACAAGCAGTGCGAAGAAAAACAATCGATTAGACGAAACAATCGTTATAACATTGAACAGCAGAAGACAAGCCAATCGTTTGAAGGAGCATTCTCCTTGGTTCGAAAACACCACTCCCAGCTCCCAGGCAACTGTATCGAATCGATTTGGAACCATTCGCACAGACATTGCGGATGGGAAACAGCATTGGAGGCTCTCGAAACAATGCTCAATATCCCGGGGCAAACAACTGCTGGTTTGGGGACAAGTGTAGCGAGTGACTTACCGTGGGTGTCGCCATCGGGCTGGTCGAGGGAGGGAGTGTTTCCGCCACCACGGGAGGCTCGGGGCCGACCGTCCAGGCCGTGTCCGACGTCGCCGCGGAGGCGCACTCGGCCAGGGCAAAGTCCGTCCGCTCGTTGGGGCCCGCCAGTCCCACGTCGCTGGTCTTGGCCAGGCAGAGGCCGAAATTGGCCGTCGGCCGGATCGTGCCGTCGTCCGCGGAAAAGACAAAGCTCTGGAGGTCTCCCCCGCCGCACGCCGACAGCCCCAGCTCGTCTCCGGCCGCAATGTCGCCGAGGATCGTAACGCAGGCGCCCCGGGCGCCGTCAACGCCGTCCTCGATGGATCCGCAATCGACGTCGTACAGCACCGTACGAATCTCTCCCGCCCCGAAATCCATGACGAACTGCGTATCGGCGCCCTGGGCCTTGCATGTGTGCAGCTGTAGGGGGGCTTGGCAGTTGAGACTGGCTCGAAACCCGGCAATGTCCGGACACAGGCCCTCGGCGACATCGAAACTCGCCGTCAGCGATACCGATGGAGTCCAGTTGAAGACGTTCACGGCATCCACGGCTCTCTCGAGGCTAGCGGCCGAAAGGCAAACCAACAAGCGGCGAAAGCGTAGATACATAAGAGACCTCTCACGGTGATTGTTACCGACGGGGCGGCGCCGCGCGGTGCCGCGCCGGTAGAGCGAATCTTGCGTTTGAGTTGACACCGATCAGAGACTTCGTAAGGCGCGCGGGATGGGAGTCACCGCCAAGACCAAGGAGAGTCGTGAGGAGCGAGCTGTGAGGAGAGAGCTCTCCGGGGCCTCCTAATCCTCGGAGGGATGCCTACCACGACTGCGACGGCAAGGCCGCGGCCGCCCCCTCCACAGCTGTGCGATCCCCGCCGTCCCGCCGCCTCGAAGCCTGCACATCCTGCCCATGCTGGCCTACTTCCGGCGCTCGCGGCGGCTCGCACCGTGGACCGCGCGGAGGGACTGCGAGTGTGGCCCCATTGTGGCCCCGAGCGAGGCAGTCTGACACAGAAGGAAACCGCGAGCCGCCGTCCCCGTGGAGTCGCTGTTAGCGGAGGCTGTAGAGGGGTTGGGGGCTGTCCGGGGGCGGCAAGGGCAATAGCAAATAGTCTAGATTCGGACGTGTCGCACCCAACCCAAACGTGCCTTCCAATGGCAAAGGTGAGCCTGTCTGAATGGAACCGACCGAGCAAGGGCGAGGCTCCTCGAAGTCGATAATCCATGATCCGGCCGGCCATTCTTCCAAGTCCCTTGCATGCACCGGCGAGTTCGAGATCCTGCTTGCGCAGGTTGGATCCGCGTGCTTCGATGGCGCGGCGACCATACCTACTATCAACATTTAAGGATCTGCAAAACTGGTCGCCCAAGTCACGCCGTCAGCCATTGGCGACAAAAAACCAGGACATCGATGGAGATTTGTCAAGTCGCGAAGTCTTCGCAAAACATCCAATGCCCCGGAATGGAGATGCACCCTCACGCTGAATGTCATGTATCTATCACATCGTGAGTTCCGTTGGACTTCATCGAGTTTCAAGAACTGTCATTCAGTCGAGTTTCAAGAACCGCCATGGTTTCAAGTTCGGCCAACGGTACGTAGGCAGTTTCTTCGTCGGGTTCACAATAGTCAGGCCGAGTCGATCTACCGCCTTGGCCAACCGGCGTCGCAGCACCTGCGGAGGCTCCGCCGAGGACGGCCATTCCGACGGCTTGCAAGAACCAGCGCCAGAACATCGCCACCGGGGTGCGCAGCGTCGGGGGGTTCAACTCGACCTCGGCCACGATCAGCTCCCCCTAGTCTCGATCGCGCCGGTGTCTGAACACACACCAACGACTGCTTCGTGGCTCTGAACGCGGTCCGGGCGGTGGACGGGATGACGATCGAGCGGATTGGCCTCGACGCAGGGACCAAGGAGAACAACGAGTCGTGCGATTCGGTACCCGGACTGTCGCGATCAGGATTGTCATAGCCCCATTGTTTGAGTTCGATCAGTGGTTGTAAAGAAGCGGAGAAGTAAAGTAGGATACAAACACCTAGCGTCGCTACCTATCTTTGGCAGCTTGCTGTGGCTCTAATACAATTTACTATTTTTTCATTTCAAAATTTACATTCTCAAGACAAAAACATATAATGCTAGACCCAAGATATACTCGGATTTCACAAGGACGACGCTCGTAAATACAGGCCGATGGAAACTCATTTTGCCCGTTCGGTCACGAAGGCGCCCTGTCCTCAATTACCTACAATTCTGGACTTTAGCGCTTCCAGGATTTGCTCTTGTAACCGTCACCGTCCCACTGGCGTTCGTACTTGTCGTGAACTAAGACAAGAAGTGATGAGCAAGTTTACGGAATCGACATCACTCTTGCTGGACATTAGACTTACACAGCTTGTAATTGTGGCCCCAGTGACCAACGGAGTGACCGGACTTCCCTCCCTCGCTGCTCCATCCATGGTCGTCCCCGTAGCCGCCAGACTTCCCTCCCTTACCGCCGTACCAGTCGTCCGTGTAGCCGCCAGACTTCCCTCCCTTACCGCCGTACCAGTCGTCCGTGTAGCTGCCAGACTTCCCTCCCTTACCGCCGTACCAGTCGTCCGAGTAGCTGCCAGACTTCCCTCCCTTACCGCCGTACCACCAATCGTCCGAGCCGTGACCGCCGTGCCACCAATCATCAGAGCCATGCTCATAGTGGTGATAGTTGTGGTAGTTCTTTGGTTTCTCGTGGTGATAGTCGGGTTCGACATAGTACTTCTTGTTCTGGAAAGCGTCAGAAAGCGAACGAAGGTTGGGGTGAGGATGAGAACACATTCGAGGATATCAACGAGCGAAGCGGCAAACCAAGAGAATCACATTCGATCAGATCTGAACAAGCTCTCGAAGATCTCACCTCCTTCAACTCAAAGTCACAGCCGTAGATGCGCTCCTTGATTCCCGAAAGGGGATCTTCGGCCATCTGATCGGCCGTTCCGCCCTGGCCGAAGTAAGCTACACCGTTCTTCGAGAAGCAACCGTAGACCCTGGCGTACGAACTGTCGTGAAATCGAAGAAATGAGGGGAGTTAAAATGTGAGATTGCTCAAGACTCGGATCGGTCACACCAGTACGCGCACCCGGTCGCTTGTACTTACAAGTCGCCGGATACGAAGGCGCCGAAGCCCTGCTCGACGCTCGCCTTCTCGCACTCCTCCTCCGTGACGCAAAGTCCCTCGTATTCGAGGCCACGATCGGCCGCCGCCGCGACGGCGAGTCCAACTACAACTGAGAGGGGCGATGCGATCTTCATCGTGCTGCCGCAACAATCGTTCGATTAGATTCCGCAGCTTGATTTCACAAATATGAGAACAACATGCACATTTCCGCCATCGACGCCGCCGCCATTCGTCGACGGCGGGCAAGCGGCGGGCTCTTCTCTCGTCCGACATTGTCGGTTCCGCCCAACTTCGCCTTAACACAGTGATGAGAGTGATGAGGCGCCTTTGTTTGCACCCCCATGGAAATGTTTCAAACATGTGAGGGAAAGCACATCCTTGCGCAGTTACCGGGGCTCATCTTCGTATGTCTTCGTCGTTTTCTTGTTCGCTTTCGGGCTCCTCCTCTGCACTACCGCAGTACCGTCATGTGTCAAGCAGGGGGCTCTTCGTGTCGACCATGTGAATTGACACTGCCGATGTCTGTCTCCGGAGTTTTTGTGCGGACTGCGGACGTCAATTCGTCCTGTGAGGCACCCCTACACCGGGGGCCTAGCGTCCCTATTCGCAAGCAGAAAAAGGCAGGAAGTCAACTTGGCCGGAGGTTCGCCAGGAGGAAGTAGTGGGTGCATTTCAGAGCAGAGTCGAATTGTCCGCCCATCCATCGACTTCACGGTCACCCCACCACTCAACACCGCGCAATTAAATGGAAGGGCCTCTCAACGCTCAATCAACGCCCATAATGAAAGGGACCCCTCCGATTCCTCCGATTGAAACATATAGATAAGCCTCTGTTGGAGAGACTGAGGCCCACGCCTCACACTGGGGATTGGTTGGGAGGGGCAGGGCCACAATTTCTCGCGAGGTCCTTGAAGGAAGAAACCAGTTTGGTTGCAGGGCAGAGAGGCTTGAGGCTTGCCAATGTACAAGAGTACAAGATTAATTAATTAATTAATATATAGAGTAGGGGAAGTGTTCCCCGTACATATATGAATTCTCTTTAGCAGTTAGCTACTTCACTTTGTCTCTTGAGGAAATTACAAACAAGGGAGAGCATTAGCGAGGGCATAGATGCTTGCTTGCTAGCGGCTTTTAGATGTGTAGAGGGTGAAGTCATCACGCCATGAATAAGTGGAATGGGCTATCCAACAAGCAAGTTAGTCAAGTTAGAGATTCTAGAGTGCACAGGTGAACTAACTAACTTGCGCCATGGCGGTGCAGCCTGATGACGGCAGGATAGGGACACTTCCACACTTCCACATTAATCTGTCATGCCATGGCTGCTGCATGATGCTGACTGACGCACCTGCATCTCCTCATCGACAGTCTTGGTTTGAAAGCCAACAATATTGGCACAACTACAACTACAAATGCCTGTGGGGGGGGAGGGTCAAGGAGTAGACATTTAGTTCGATTTTCGGTTTGGTTCTTCTGTCTCTTGGAGTTGTCTTTCTTGTTGAGATTGAGAATCATACACAGATGATAGTACCAGGCGAGCTGGCAGGGGATGCATTCATGCTAACTCTGTCCATGGTCCGTGGTATCTCAGAGGTTGATTGGCCAAACGAAGTGATATGTTGATGCAACTTTTGCGTCTTGCCGTAAAGTTAAAGGGGGTTGTGCAAATAGCGTCGGGAATTAGGCGCACACCATCAGACAAAGAAATCAAATCTAACATCTAACCAAACTAGTTTTAGTTGGATGGAAATTTCAGCTCTAGCTTGGGACCACACATGGGCGCGTAGGAACAGGGGTTGCGAAATTAGGCGCTGTGGGAGGTATCCAACCAAAGCAGATGAGTGGTTTTGGGGTTGAGCCAAGAGCTCGCCAATATCATGTTGTGTAGCCAACCAACTTTCAGCATCTTAGCCCCAGCACACGACACACTTTTCAGGATAATTCAGGCATTTGAATTTAGGCATTTAGGTAGGACTGCTAGCTGACCGTTATACTAGAGGCTAGAGGTGTTCAAGTCCGGAAGGCTGGCTCTCTTAACACTTGACATACCTTGTTTGCCACGCACATTGCGCAAAGGACCTGAACTGTCGAGAGTGCCAGTGAGTAATTGCTGAAGTGTACTAATCATGCCAAAACGGAGAGGATACCCACATTATGAGATTTGACAGCTTTGCGATAGTCCACGTTGCCTCTGCTGTGTTGCATGTCCTTACCCTTGTCTTTACCACGTCTCAATCTGTCATGGCAGAAACATTACCGGCAGGTGAAGTGGTACTTGCTCAATCCATTCTGAACTTGGTCGATGCGTAACGGATCTAGTAGTCTTGGGGGTCGTCGTCGTTGTCATTGTTGTTGGTGGCAGCTTCTCATTTTTGTCTGCTTCTCTTGGCCACGAAATTCTCTAGTCTCTAGGTAGGTCTCTAGCATAGATATTGTGAGTTCAGAGCTTTGACCTTGACTTTTCATTACTTATTAGATAAAAGGCTTGTCTGCGCACTCTCTTAGAAGCCGCTTGATTTTATTTTTCAGTATGAATGGTGATGATGAGACCAAACAGGCCAATTTTCGCAAACCCTTCTTCGGCGCTCACTTGCGCACTGCCCACTTGCCCCCGCCAACGTAGTCCACTTGCCCCCCGCCAACGTAGTCTTGCGCTCCCAACAACTTTCTGCCCCATGTCCAAGTCAATCCTGCTCGATTGAATTCTAACACTCTACTATTGAAAGACAGTTGCATTCCTTTTCTAGCAATCTTCCTACTAGAGAGTGAGTTATTTCATCGAGGGCCTTGTTGGCCTCTCTGTTCTATAGGTACTCTTTCCGTTCATCTTTTCATACAACTTTTAAAAAAGGAGGCGAGGGCTCCTTGATCATCAAATCTAACCAAAATGCTTATTGTGGAGGCTGTGACACCCCCCTCCACACTTGTTGCCAACGTCTTTTGTCTTTAGCTATCGAACCCCTTCCCCACTCGCAGCCCCGCCACGTTTGACACGACACGGCCGTTTCCGTTGAAACTTGGACTGCAGCGGCCTCTGGGACACCTTAGGTAGCACACTCTGAGAGGGTTGATGATCCCCAAAGACGTCAGTGAACGATCTCCGGCGACCCTTTTTTTCAGAAGTGGCGACAGAGCGGTGAACGCTAGCAGCTTCTAACAGGGATGATCTCGCACATGATAGTACCATGGTGACATTGTAGCGTTAGCTCGCTAGAAGAAATCCGGCAGTTGATTTTTTACTGCGTTGTGCTGTAGAATTTGCTCTCTTTATCTAGAGAATTGGCTAGCGACAGAGCGGCGAACTGGCGACAAACCATTACCAATTAACATTGCGGAGGAGTACGATCGTTATCTCTTTTCTTCTATGTGTCGTGTCCCAGCACAACCAGACAGGTACGAGGATCCCGTTGGTGACATGGCAATAGACGGGTCCTCGAGTTTCAGCTCTCTCGCCAAGACCAAGATCAATAACAAGGAAGGACTGCAGCTTCGAATTGACGCCTCGACCAAATTCGTATCATTTGACGAGCCGCCCCATGTGCACGAAAGCAATCAACAACTACTAATCAAAATGAAGACCACCATTGTCCTTGTTTGTTTACTTGGGGCCGTGGCAGCCGCCGAAGCCGGCCTTCGCGGAGCCGCCATTGCTATGGATCAAGCCGAAGCGGACGATCCCGCCTCCGAGAACGCCGACTCCTGCGCTTTGATATGCAAGAGAATTCGTTTGGTGGTTCGCAAGCAAGACGAGTGCGTTGAGAGGTGTCTCTTGGACAACGACGCTTCCGAGGGCCGCTCGATTAACCACATCGACGGCGGTGACGATGGAGAACAAGACGAAAACGATGACACCGAGAGCGAGGCAGTGTAGATGCAAGAGACTTCGTTTGGTGGGTCGCAAGCGAGGAGAGTGCGTAGAGCGGTGCCTCGTCAATAGTAAATAAAGACGCTTCCGAGGGCCACTCGATCAACCACATTGACGGCGGTGAGATGGAAGGCTGAGCGTGGAGCGGAGGTAGCAGAGGAAGGAGATGGAGGAGGAGGCGAGTAGGGCCGCGGAGAGGGGAAGAGATGAGAGAGTTGGAAGAGAAAGCGACGGCGATGGCAAGTGGGGGCGGCGAGAGAATGATACCCAAAGTCTCATACTAGTAGTAGACATGTGCCATAGTCGAGCTTGTAGATCTGTTCCAACTCAACTCAGTAGAAGTCCACGATTTTTAAATTCGAGATGAACCCCATTCTCTCAAGAAGGTCCTTCTAAATCACAGCCTTCACACCGTCTTGCCCTCTGACATCGTTGCTTCTCGCTCATCTCAACCCGGCGACAGCTCACACGACTTGGGAGTCTGGTCATGCTCTTGCTAATGACAAAGGACGAGCCTGAAAAGACCCCGTGCATTGGCCGAGAGCTATCAAAAGTGCGACGCAAAATCAGAGAGAAGAGTGTGAAAGATGTTTGGCTACTATTTGTAATTGTAATCGATTGGTTCAAAGCAATTTAGATCCAATTGGCGGGTGATTAGGTGCCAGAGCTAGAGGTGGAGGCTGGAGCTTTTTCTTTGCCTCTCCTTGATTATGGAGGCCTCAAAAGTCCTGTTTCTCTGCATGTACGTAGCCATCCTTGACTGCTTCGGCCTTGATCCTCCTTGCCGATTCTACAAGTCTCCTTGCCAATTCTTCAAGCCTCCTTGCCGATTCTTCAAGCTGCCGCACATCCAGCTGCCGCACATCCTGTTGGGGCTCTCCAGCCCTCGCGAAATTTTCAGACGATACAGCTTGATCTAACATCTCAAGACAGTCCAATTCCAACATTTCTGGGTCAATGGCGAGGCTAGTGTCAGTCAATCTTGAATTCCAACTTCCTATAGAGGCCTGTGATAACCTTGAGCCACTGGTTGTTGGAAGAAAACTCGGACGCGAATTCGAACAGACATTCCAACTCCCCAACGAGGACATTGTTAATCTTAGGTCATCCATTGGGTCGTCCTTGTTTGTTTCCTCAGGTTTCACGTGGTCTCCATTTTTCAGGATGGGGGCTTCCCATGCATCGCTGTGTGAAACATCTTGCCGGTGGACGACACTGCCAGGGCGATAGTCTGATCTCATTTCACGGCCGCCAAGAGAGTCGTTCCTGGTTGACCCGGTACCAATCATTGACCTTCTCTTATTCGGTGCTGAAGCCTCGTCGGCTGGCATTCCATGCTTTCTGGATTTGTCAGGCTCTACGCCGGGAAATTGATCCCTCGCCCTTGCCAACATCGTGGAGTGTCTGCTGCTGGCGGGCGCAAGCAACGCAGGGAAAGAAATCTCTTCGCGATCTGGACTTGAAACAAAGTTAGCCCCGAGGTTTGAGATCTCAACCATCTTTTTGACTGGTGCGGGGAGATCTGATAGATCGCTATGTTCGCCATGGATCGACGCAAAGACATGAAGCGAATACTGGTAGAACTCTTCGTCTGAGAACTGTGTATTTGGAATGCCGTCCCAAGATGTCTCGTTGAAGTCGTGGATTTGCTTTCTAATTTCGGTCTGCTTCTCACGAAGCGCCTGGCTGGTCTTCTCAAGCGCTCCATTCTTTCCAGTGTCATCTAGCTCTGAATAAACTCCCGTCCTCTCGTCGAGCTTAAGGAACCTGCCCCCACGAGTGCGGATTGCCCTGACAATTCCATTGGAGATCTTCGCCTTGTTCGTCATGCACATCGCGTAAAGGACCTGAACAGTGAGAGTGTAAGTGAGTGATGGTGGAGGTGTACTACTCGGGCTCAAAACGGAGAGGACACCCACCTTATGCGCTTTGACGGCTTTCCGATAGTCCATGTTGCCTTTGCCGCGCTGCACGCCCTTGCCCTTGCCGCTGATCACGTCTCGTTCCGTCGTGGCGGAAACTTTGCTAGCAGGTGAAGAAGTTGTAGTTGCTCGATCCATTTGTCGATGCGTGGGAATATAAGCAGGCTTGGGGGTCGTCGTCGTCGTCGTCGTTGTCGGTGGCTGCTCTTTTCGGTCTGGCTCCTCTTGGTCTCTGAATATTGTAAGTCCTCCATTCGACAAAGAGAGAGGTTTCGGTCGCAGGTATGTGGGACCAAGATCAATAGCAAGGAAACGGTCTTGCTGGAGTACATAGAGTTGTGTAAGACTTCTCTCTAATTTATGATTAGCTACTTAGCCCGTTACGGGAGTATCTGT
>JAAMXK010024217.1:0-12318 GCA_019693575.1 Thalassiosira oceanica
TCATCTTGCGGGTTCATACTTGGGCATACCCACTATTCGCCAACGCCAAAGTTGCGCGAGCCCGCCAACCTAATCTCGCTTGTTCGGTTGGCAAACGAGTGCCCGTCGCAATCTTTTGTCCACTTGTGTGTTGTACAAACCAGAACACTTTGCATGTGACTTCGCCCGGAGTAGTCCATCCTTGATATCGTAACAGCGCAATTGTGTCGCTGTGCACGATCCTGTCCGTGGTGTAATCTTGCGTTGACTTAGGTACCTCGCGATCGCTCAGGTTAACTTTGAAGTTACCGGCCCTGCTTAGAATAAATCACCAGAAATCCTTCTTTCGCCTTCTTTCGACCTGACGATCGCTATCGTAGCATGTAGTAGCAGGGTTCGCTAACAAATAACCTTAAAAAGCCAAGTCGTAGCGACAGCGCCTCCAGCATCAATGCAGAATTTTCATCACTGCCATGCCGGACGAAGAGAAGGCCGAAACTGATCCACTCCGAGCTGGTCACATTGTTTCATTTTCATTGACTCCTCGAAAAAAACGTTCATCGACAAATTTGGGCGCTCGGACAATCCCGACAACGACGATGTGATCCTTGGCCCGTTCTCCTGTTTACCATGAAGCGTCCGGCGCCGTTGCAAACAATGGCGAGTGGCCCGTTGCAACGCCGTCGGATTTATGGAGGTAGGAAGGAAACTACGTGGCAATGATGTTGGCAATGATGTTGAAACCGCGCCTCGCCTTCCTCGCCTCGCCTTTATGTTCAAGAATGTTGGACCATACACAGCAGCATACCAATCCCTACCAGGATCGTCGATTATTCTGCATAGCAGTGCTAGTGCTGCTATTTGTCACTGGCACAACGTAGCGAATGCGGAGGTCTCGTTGATGAATTGTTAGACGCGCCGAGACTCGCACAACTTACGAAGTCCGTGGAGTCCGTGAGAGCTCGACGGAAACGACCTGAAATCGAATAGGGGAAGTATCCCCCCAACAAACCACAATGATCTCCCGGGCCAGGATAAGAGCTGAGTGGCTCCTCCTCCCGTTGCTGTCGCGCGCGGTCGTCGGCTACGAGATGACCTACGAGGTCGACGTTCGCGACCATGTGATAACGCGGCTCGGCGGCCCGACGCCGACGACGGCCCCGCTGCTTCCGGCCGGGGGGGGCGGCGGGGGGCCGGATGCCAACGCGACGGAAACTGGAAGCGGCGAGGGCGCTACCGGCGCGCCGAAGTTCGTGATGATCTACTCGTCGGACAGTCCGCACGCGATGCCGACCGCGAGCGATCACCTCTGGTCCCACGGCCTCGTCAACGTCGTCGACCCGTCCGACTACGGCGTCGCGCTCCCCGGCCTGCAGGTCTCGGACGCGGACCCGCTGCCCGAGGACGGAGGCGGTTATGACGGCTTCGAGGTGCCAGTCACGCTCGCCCCGGTGGTTTCGAGCGGCGCCCTTGTCGTGGACCCGCCGCACGAGGGGGAGGATGGCGGACTCGCGATCGCCGTCGCGCTCTCCCCTGTGCTGTCGAGCGACGCGGTGGGGGGCGCGGGCGTCGCGTCGCTTCCGTTCGACGGGCCGGACTCGCCGGGCCTCGGCACCCCGAGTCCCCCGACGGCGCAGCCGACGTCGTCGGCGCCGAGTCGGGAACCTACGGGGAGACCCACGGCCAGGCCGACGAGGCCGCTGCAGCCGTCGCGCGCTCCGTGGATATCGCCCACGTACGACGAGTTCATGGCGCACAAAAACACGATCCGGGGCGCTTCGAAACACGGGCCGGCCGTCTCGCTCGCGTCGGGGTACAACCTCCACGATGGGAACAAGGACGGGTCGGAACTCCCCCCGAACGGCGCCGTGGTCCTCGGCACGCGGTCGGTGACGATCGAGTCGAACGAGACGCTTCGGGAGAAGGACGTGTACCAAGTCGAGGAGAAGTTCGACACGGAACCTTACGAGGAGTACGTCCTGGCGCAGGAGAAGCGGGCGCGGCTCGACACGGCGCTCCACATGCAGTTCAACGTCTGCTTCCCTCCGAGGGACTGCGAACACGTGAGGAACACGACGTCCGACTTCGAGGGCGCGTTCGTCGGGCAGGTCTGCGGTCGGTACTGCAGGAAGAAGCGGTACCAGCACACCCTGACGACGCTGGGGGTGTGCGACGCCCCCCCCGGGGAGCCGACGTGCATCAGCTTCGGCCTAACCGTCCAGCTCGAGACCGAGGAGGAGGCGGAGGACGCGAGGCGAGAAATCGGAGCGGCCGTCGCGGGGTCGTCCGACGTCTTCTCGGCGCTGCTCCCCGCGACCGTGACGGTGGGTCCCGAGGTGGTCGGCACGTCCGTCAGCCGCAACGCGGGGGACGGGACATGGTACCCCGCGTGGGGCTCCGCCGGCGGCGGGCACATATGCAGCGACGACGGCAACGAGCCGTTCTACATGAAGCTCAACCCCGACGAGTACCTGGCGAAGACTAAGGTCGACTGCTGCCGGATGCACTGGTGGTGGGACGTGAGGGGGTGCGCCGACCCGACGTCGCTGCCGTGCCCGGAGGGGTACGACCCCGTGTCCGAGATACAGCGGGAGGGCCTGATGGCCGGTGCGTTCTACGGCGTTTACCCCAACGTGTACTACCCCGGTTGCGAGGGTGCGAAGAAATATGTCGACCCCGACGACTACAGGGACACGATCGATCTGATGCAGGGGAAGAGGAGGGAGCGCGTCCTCACCAACCGCCGGAAGAAGAAGAAGACGAAGAAGGGGAGAGTCCTGACGGCCGACCAGGAGGAGAGGAAGGCCGAGTACGAGGCCAAGACCCGGGTCCACCGCGAGCTCCGGCAGGAGGAGCAGCTGAGAAGACTCGTCGAGAGGCAGAGGAGGCTCGAGAAGTTCATGCGGCCGGGGGCCAGGAGGGCTCCGATCGAAGGAGACGAGCTGGCAGTCAGAAGGTATAGATGATGATCATACCCTAAGCTCGAGTCTTGTTATGCGACATCTTGCAATGTTCTTTTTTCGCGATATGTATTGCGTCGATCATATGCGTCGATCGGTCATGAACCGAAAATACAATTCCAGTTTCGCCTTTGGGAACCTGTCTTTTGCTCCACTTCGATTCGCGGTCCAAGATTGCGAGCAACCCAGGAGGGCGGCCCGCGCGGTCGCCACGGCGGGGTCTCTCATCGCCAGTCCGCCGTGACGACCTTCATGGCGGCCATGAAGCACCCCAGCCCGACGAACGCGCCGGCCACGGCGCCGTCGAGCGTCGTCCCCCCGACGTCCGCCGGTCCGAACCGCAGGGCGTGCTCGGTCGCGATCCAGGCCGGGACGCACATGGCCAGGTTCACCGCGTTCGCGAGGAGTACCGTCCCGACGTCCCTCGTCCTCCCGGTCTCGAAGAGCCTGGTCAGGAGTCCCGCGGCGGTCCAGTAGGCGGCGAGGACCGACGCGGACGACAGTGTGCCCGAGAGGTACACGGCGTCCGAGGCGTCGAAGCCGGGCTCGGCCTTGGGACCCGTCGAGACGTCGTAGAGGAGGTACCGGCCCAGGACGAAGCAGGCCGTGAGGACGAGGTCTCGCCGTATCTCGTTGAAGTCCGCGCGGCGGAGACGGGCGTCGAGGGGGTTCGTCCCGTTGCCTCCGTCGTCGTCGTCGTTCCTGTTTGCATGGAGTGCCCATGAGCGGCCGGACGGGTTGCGGCATCGCGAACCTGCATTTGCAGCAGTTGGCCCCGCGGCTTTCGATGCAAACCTTGCATCGAGCGGTCCGGAGTGATGCCGCCGTCGGCGGATATGGATCGCGGCGAAGCCCGATGCCGGCGCCGTCGGGCCGAGGCAGATGAGGGCCGCCGCGAGGAGAGACGAGCGTCCGCACGCGCCCATCGCTCCCATGTTGAGGCTGCTCGCCGCCTGCCCGTGGGCGTTGTGCGAAGTGGCTTCGGCTTCGTCTCATCAGTCTCATCTCGTTTTTCCCGGGCCAGCCCCCGACCGCCGTGCGATTTTAGCGGGAAACGAGAAAGCGAAGCGCGATTTTCCTCCGAGCGGCGGCTGAAGACGCAAAGCTAAAGAGCCCAGAAGGAAGTTGCGCAATCGAGTCAATCGGGGTGCCAACTTTGGCGAGCACACGACTCCATGTGGATCACCCCCCCTTTCGTGTCAAGGGGACGTTACTCTCTACGCTCTTGGTTTGTTTCCTCTCTTCTCCTCAAAGACTTCATTTATTTGAGTAAGAGAGCGGTCGGAGTAACGGGCTCTCTCTCGTCGTCTGTTCTCTCTCGGAGACCTGGGTCGAGACGGCAGAGTGAAAAGCACGCGACGATGGCGCCCCCGGGCCGTCTCCTGCTCCTGTCGGCCGCCGCCCTCGTCCCCGCCGCCGTCCGGTCGCAGTCGTTCATCCCCGCCGTCGAGCTCCAGCCCGTCGACGCCACGCTCCGCGGCGTCGTTTACCTCGACGCCGACCGGGACGGGACGCGCGGCGGCGACGAGGATCCCGTGTCCGGCGCGATAGTCAAGCTGTTCGACTGCAACACCGGACGGCGGGTCGGGATCGCCCGCACGGGAAACGAGGGCCGGTACGGCATAACGGTCACGTCCGACTCCCTCCCGGACCCCGGCGGGGACTCGTCGAGTAGGGGGTGCTTCTACGTCCAGTACACGGTCCCCGAGTCTGTGTTGGCCGGGGCAGAGTTCACCACGCCGCTGAACGGTGAGACGGACGACATCTACCTCGGAGCGGGGGACCGGCGGGGGGGACTCGAGGCGGGAGTGTACGGGGGTACGCCCGAGCCGACGTCACGGTGGATCACACCCGCGCCGGACGGGACGACGGCGGCGCCCACGGAGGAACTGGTCCTGACGCTCGTGCCCACGAGGAGGCCGGCGACGGCGGCCCCGACTTCGGCGCCCGCGACGGACGCGCCGGTTGTCCCCACCGTCACGGCGAGTCCGGCCGGCGGCGCGGCGGAGACAGCCGCGCCCTACGCGTCCCTGCCGATGGTCCTGCTTCCGGTCCCGGACGACGTGCCCGCGGCGGCGCTCGTCGACGAGGCCACGGGCGAGGCGGCGGCCGCGGAGACGGGCCCCGCCGTTCCTGATCAAGTAGAGGGATCGACCGCGGGCGAGGCGATGGCCGCGGATTCGGACTCCGCCGTCTCGGATCAAATAGAGGGATCAACCACGGGCGAGGTGATAATCACAGAGACGGATACAATCGTCTCGGATCAAATAGATGAATCAGATGTGACACTCGAAGAATTAGAAGAAGGGCGGCCGGAGGAAGTAGAAGAGTCGGGAGAGGTTACGATAGAGACCGAAACGGCAGAAGTGATCGTGACGACGGAGGCCGTAACGCCGGCCGGACCAAGCGTTGACGCGGAAGATGAGGGGCCTCCCTCCGAGCCGGACGCCATAGAGGACGGCGAGCCGAGCGGCGCCGCCGAGGCAGAGCCGAAGGAGGCGGACGCCGGCGAGCCGGCCGGGCCCGCGGGTCCCATGGACGTGTCGGCCGGCGTGATCGTCCGCCTCGACGGACTCGGGACGATGGACGAGACGGCCCGGACGGCCTTCGAGGGGGTCTGCACGGAGTTTCTATCTGGGGTGCTGAAGGAGTTCGAGAATCCGATCTACGACGTCGGCTGCTCGCTCGTCGGGCAGACAGCCGTGAGCCGGCGGCGGAGGAGGCTGGGTCGTCAAGTGCCCCACAGGACGAGGAGGCGGAGGCTGCAGGCGGGGATCGAGGCCGAGCTCGAGGTGTCGGGGACCGTCGACCGGACCGAGCGCGTCCGTCGGCCGGAGGACGTCATGCTCGAGAGCCTGCTGGTCGGGACGTTCAACGTCCAGGGCTACCTGTTCGCCGACGCGCTCAGGGAGGAGGACGCGGCGTTCCAGTCGCTGTCCGACGTGAGCGGGGTGAGGCTCCTGGACGACGGCGGGCAGGTCGAGGGGGCGGAAGTCGCCGACGAGGCGCCGGGCGGCAGCTGGTACGACGTCTTCACGACCCCGGCGGGTATGGCCGGAGCGGCCGCCGGGGGCGCCGTCCTGCTTTGCCTCGTCCTCGTCGCCGCGGGGCGGTCGAGGAGGCGGAAGCGCCGGCTGCGGGAGGAGCGCGACCTCGAGCCCGACCTCGAGGGGGACCACTCGCTGGAGGGAGGCAAGAGGCCGAGGACGCCCGTGAACTCTCCCAACAGCAACACACGCTCCACGGTCTCCCCCGCCTCGTCCTCGTCGGTCAGGAGCCACGTCTCGCCCTGCTCGTCCGGCGAGGTCGAGGTCAGCCTCCCCGACCCCCGCTTCCGGGGCCTGCCGTCTCCGTCTCCCACGTCGCTTCGGAACCGGGTCCGACGCGACGTCATGACGCCACCCGGCAAGCTGGGGATCATGGTGGCCAACACGAACAGCCACGGTCCGGCCGTGCACACCATCCGCCCCGGCTCGGCCATGGAGGGACTCGTGTACGTCAACGACATCATCGTGAGCGTCAACGAGGTGGACACGTCGGGGTACACCGCGGAGCAGATCACGCAGGTCATGAGGGACACCGTGGGAGAGGAGAGGAAGATCACCGTGCTGAGCGCCCACCGGTAGCCGGGACGCGGGGCGCGGGCCATGATGCCGGGGATGCGGCGTAGATGTCGGCGTCGCGGATCGAAGCACCGTCCAGAAGTGTCGGAGGACCTTATGCCGGATTCATGTGAAGTGTTTATATACTTGTCTTCATGTTTGAGTTGAAAAAGTTAACTTATATATACAATGCATACACGGTATTTGCCTCTCTACGAACGTTCCAATGTCGCCACTTATCACTATGTACTTGTAACTTCTGTAATGTGAAGAATTAATACACCTGCCTACTTCGCCATCCTCCTCAGCTGTGCTGCCGAATCGGGCCCCGTTGCGTCGACCATGGCCGTGAAGATGCCGTCCTCGTCCATGAGCAGTTCTCGCGGCGAGCCTTCCTCCGCCACCCTCCCCTTGTCCATCACGATCACCCTGTCATAGTCGATTATCGTGATCAGGCGATGCGCGATCGTGAGCAGCGTCGTGTTGGGGAATTGACTCCGGATCATGCGCTGGACGAATTCATCCGTCTCCCCGTCCACGGCGCTGCGACGGAGGAATGAGTTACTTGAAGCGACAATGTTTAAGATACAGTGCGGCTTCTTACCTTGTGGCCTCGTCGAGGACCAGAAGTCGAGGGCTGGCAATCATTGCCCTGGCGAGACATAGAAGTTGGAGTTCTCCGACGCTGAAATTCGAGCCTCCCTCCTCCACTACTTTGTCCAAGAGAGCCACTCCATCTTGAGTTCCAGGAAACTTCACGGACGCGAGGGCGCTTAAAATGTCTGATTCTTCATGGATGTTGAACGGGTCAATGTTCGTCCGGATCGTGCCAGAGAAGACGGCAGGGTCTTGCGGCAGAATGAACATCCCGTTCCTCCGTCCTCGCACATCTTTCAGACCTAACGTGCTCAGATCGACACCGTCCAGTGTTATTCTCCCTCGCTCGATTTCCACAAGCCTGAACAGGGCTGCGGTCAGCGAACTCTTGCCGGCGCCTGGAAGAAAAGCCGAATTAGTGAGATGTAAGCAATGACGTATGCGATCTTGCACCCATAGACCATTAGATTGTAATTGGTCTATGCTTGCACCTACCCGTTCGCCCAACGACTGCGCAGCGCTGGCGGGGTTCCACGGTGAAACTGAGATCCTCCAGCGAGAGCGGGAGGCCTTCTCTGTAGCGCATCGATACATCGCGGAAGGCAAGTTCACCCTGGGCCGGCCAGGTCACATCAACCGCATTTTCACATGCCGTTTCCATGCACGACTCCTGAAGCAGTTGCTCCAGATCGTGCATCCTTTCCATGCTTGTAATCGCAGCTTCGGCCTCGGAAAATGAGGTGATCAAGAAAGAAAGCACGACAGTGAATCCGGAGGCCCAAACCAGGAGAAGTCCGGTCAGGCCGGGTGTAAGCCCAAGCTGTTCCGTAAAAACGCTAATGAAGAGTGAAGCGCAAAGTATCACAACAGCGCCCATTGACTCTATTCTCACAGCGAGCCACCTTCGCGATGCTACAAAGTTGAGCATGGCTGCGGAGTTGCCGTTGTTGTGTTGCTGAAACTGAGCAGCAAAGAAAGAATTCTTGCCGTAGGCCTTGATAGTGAATGCCCCGTCAAGACCCTCCGCAAGTGATGCCTGAATTGGAGACCGAGACACGGCGTCTAGCCTCTGTAGGTCTGCAGCACTCCAGCGGTAGTGTCGGAGGATGATTATGTACAATGAGAAGATACACAAATTGACCACTGCCAGGTACGGAACCAGGGAAATCATAACAATCTGCCCGGCTACAAGCCAACTGTGATAGCAGCAGCAGAAGGAATGAGCGACATGGTCGGGAGCTCAAATGAGACAATTATCTCACCTGCAGGCTATGATGAAGATACTCATGGCTTGGCTCAGAGATATATCAACTTGCTCAACGTCGTAGGTGCTAAGGAGTTGTGTTTGTAAGATGGGAAATCACCTAAATACGACCCTTCACTCCACTCACAATCTATTCAGTACTCTCCCAAGTGGAGTAGTGTCGAAGTAGGACATTGGGGCATGCAGAACCTTGTTTCGAGGATGATTATGAGCCTCAAAAGTTAGGTTAACAGTGAACGTTTGTTTGTCGAGCACTCACTCGATGAGTCATTGTTTCAAAGACTCTCTGACAGGCCCGGATGCCCCCCCAAATCGCCCACTGGCTTCTTGCAGTCAGGAATGTCAGCATGAACGCGACCATCCCGCAGTATACCAGCAAGTACGGGGTCTGGTTCCCATCCAGCTGGCTCGGAAAAGTAACGCCAAATACCTCGATGTCCTGATTTGCAGACGTAGTCCATGTTGCCAGCCACCAGTCGATCAGAATATATCCGCCTTCAGATGTAAGAATAACTCATTGAGATTTTAACTGCGGAAATCAATCGAGATGAGAGTATACCACAGAGAAACATACCTCTGTCTCCGGTCATGAAGAGGACTTGCGTGAGTATAAACATAAAACCTCCGGCATAGCGAAACCAGAGCAACCACACAGAGAGAGCTGCTCCTCCATGCTCTCTTTGCTCGGCTGCGATTATCTCTCCCTTCTTTGCGTCGACACTTCTTGCGACGGCGGACTGTGCAGGGCTGTTGCAGACGCCTTTGTGCCTTTCGCTAGACTTTGATGATATATCCATCTTGGACAGGTTCATCGACGACCGTATACTCTTCAGCTTTGACATATGTCTTGGATTGTTGGATTCGAACACTTGCAGTTCTTCATAGGTTCCAAAGAAAACCTGCTGCCCTTCATTCAACACCAAAATCTTGTCGACTTGCGGAAGCACGTGGACGGCATGTGTAACAAGCAACACTCCCGACTCTTTAAGGAGGCCGGATCTAATATCCCTGAATAGGTTATCAAACAGATTTTGCGAGGTGCCAGCATCAAGGGCTGAGAGAATGTCGTCGAGGAGGAGCAGTGCCGGATTTGCGTACACGGCCCTCGCGACGCTTACTCGTTGTCGCTGTCCGCCGCTCATGGTCACGCCGCGCTCTCCGATTTCCTTTTGAGAAAGAGTCAGCCAAAATGACACAGCCAAAATGACATATTCCAAAACGATCTCACCGTTAGATCTCCGGCTGGAAATTGGAGCAAGTCAGGCCTGAGGCAGCATGCGTCAAGGACTCTCTCGTACCTGTCCTCGTCGAATGGCGAGCCAAAAAGGATGTTCTGTCGCACTGTGGCCGACAAAATAAAGGGATTCTGAGAAGCGTAGGCTACATTGTCGTCGCGTGCCACAGTTGTACCATAAGCCTGATCAACGTCGCCCAACACACCCTGTAGCAACGTGCTTTTTCCAGAAGCAACTGATCCAACAACTGCTACAACCTCTCCACGGTTGACGCTGAAGTCGATCCCCGACAAAGTAAATGATGCCGTGGCGACTTCGTCTGGATTATTCGTTGGATCACCAAGACGCCTCCCAATGAGAAACGCGCCATCGACTTGCAAGACTTGCTTCGTTGTGACATCATTCGTCGACACTGCGTGCGCATCGTTCACTTCCCTCTTCATGAACATTGATATCCTGTGCATCGCTTGAACTCCAAGTGCAGCTTTCGAGAGTAGGACTCCTGCTTCGTTTATGGGGAACTTTATCATGTTCAGAAGCAACGCGATTGTGAAGACTGTCGAAGCAGTCATGCTAGGCGAATCGTATTGAGACGCATTGCTTGCGATAATATGGAGAGCTCCCGATAGCAATGCACTTACATGTTGCCTTCGTCGACCAGGACGTATGTCGTGTACGTGGCAAAACTAGCGACAACTGGAGTGAAGACCCTGATGACCATGGTGAATCCCCATACGATCTGCTCCTTCCGAATCAGAGCCATTTCTCGTGCACGAGCCTCTCGAACACGTGTCTCGAATCGATCCTCGTAGTTGTTGAGCTTGGTCACCTTAATATGCTGCAACATTGCGTTGATAATCTCAATACGTTCGTCCGCCACAGCAACTCTTTTTCTTCGGATTCTCACAATCACGTGGACAACCTGCTTAGACAGCGGAACCAGGCCGATCAGGATCGCCGCTCCTACGAAAGACGACGGACCAATCAGGACAAAAAGGATCACTACGACAATTGATATGCCCAACGGTGCAGCCCATATCATGTGCCCTTGCTGAAACACTTCGAAGAGCTTCTGTGTGTCCGTCGCCACCAGATTCGTCACGTTACCTGACGTCAATCCCTCACGACCTTTGGGGCTGAGCTTCAGCGAGTGTTCATACACTGCACAAGCCACTGCGGTTCTAATCACTATGCCGGTCTGATATGACAGGAGTTGATATCTGTGTGTGCACAGAGCATTGGTCATCGAAAGCAGGAAGATCCCGAGCACATAATATTTCGTCTCGTCGATGATATTGCCAACTCCCGAGAACTTTTCGGCGGCCTGCAGCAACTTCCTGACCAGAAGAGGTATGATCAACTGCGCAGTCAACGAGAACAGCTGGCACACCCCAGCTGGTATGAACGTTGGCTTCGAGAGAAGCCAAAGAGTCCGAGCAAAGTTCCGATTCGTTTCCTCATAACAAACCCAGAACCTTTCATTGAGTCTCGTCGCCTCGTTCAGCTCGGGTGTCATGAACAAATCATCCTGAGTGAGTTGCACTGTCCTGTCCTTCTTCTGCAACGCGCCCTTGGCAAAGATCTCGTTCATGTAGCTGTAAGTCCATCGGTTGTAGAACGACGAGAGGGCCGCGGCGAGCGACGATGCGCCCGGGTCCTCGTCCTCGGGCCACGGCCGGCGCAACTCGGGGGAGATTTCATCCTCGACGACTTTCATCGTTGATCTTCGACACATGGTATGTCCTATTCGCTTCACGGCTGGCATCTATGGGAGCGGGATGCGGGTCTAATGCTAATGGAGATGGACGGGTTTACGCACGAACGACATGACTCAGTGTATCACGTCTCATCTCTTATCGCCAGTCCGCACAGTCCGCATGAGTTCGCATCTAACTTTTGCATGGACGCACAGGCAAGATGGTCGATTCGAAGTTGTAATGATATGCGAGCCTTCGCTCAAACTCGACTCCGTCCCGTCTTGTTCTCCGGCCTGGCCTCTTGTTTGTTCCACCACCCGCCCCCAGCCGCCGGGCTGCTGGGTTTTCGGCCTCTTTTTACTTTACCTTTGATTTATCGGATACTTACTTCTTGCATGTATCCTTGATGTTAAAGATTGGCCCGAGCCGCGAGGTCCTCTTTCAGCGGGCAGCACTCCCCTTGCCTGTCTGCCCCCACCCAGCATCAAGATCCAGCATTACAGAACATTTCCCAGTGATCCCCGGGGACTCGACTTTCAAACTTTTTCTTCATGTGTTTTGGACTTTTGACTGGAATGAATGAATTGGCTATCTACAGAAGGTATGAAGTCGTCCTGGCGTCCAAGGGTGCAGCTCTCTCGGGCCCCCAGATCTCAAAATTTGATACGATTGAGGATTGTCTACGCTGGACTTAGGTAGAATTATGAAATAGATGGAGTTATTTAATAACCCCCAAAATTTCGCCATCACGGTCAATCGGGTCATGCAAATAAACATCATGATTCACTTTCACTTCAGAATGCCGTTCATCAACTCGCGCACATCCTGGTTCTGCCCTACCATCGTGTGCATCACGAGCGCGGGAGGCTTTCTGCCACGTCCGCTGCCGATAGCGACCGCCTCCTTCTGTACGCTGCCTGCACCGCCAGCGACGCCGAATGCTCCCCCCTGATTGTGCTCCCGCTCGAGCATCTTGATCTTCTC
>JAAMXK010024376.1:0-14376 GCA_019693575.1 Thalassiosira oceanica
TGGCATTCCAAAGAAAATAACACCTAGTAGGACCTACAATGTGCAGAAGCCATGATGTATGCCCCAGGATTCATCCGGAAAAGGAGGGAGCTCAGCACTGGCGACATTGTGTTGACAGTACAAAGCCAGCGGAACGGTCGCCTGGCCATTGGGATAGCCGAAATCGGCAGGGAATCCTTCGTAATTCCACCCGAGTGATTCCAAATATGGCCCCCAGTTAGGTAACCCTATCCCTAACCCAAGCTGATGACCTGCAATGAAAATGCAAACACCACTGTCGGTGGAAACCGTTCCATCCCACGGTTCAGTGGGCCCGGAAGAGGTTCTAACAACTGGATATGGGAGGGTTCCTGGGTCTCCTCTTGAATGGGAGACTGGCCCTGACCCATCACCCGGGTAGGCGGAACAGGACGATGGGAGAAACTGTGGGCAGGTTGGCTGGTCATCAAACAGACAGTAGCAGCGGTTCCAATTCATGTCAACATCCACTCCTCGATATGGATTGTCAACATTGGAAACATGGTTTGCCAACCTCTCGCAGAGGTCGCTACAGGTCTCAAAATCCACGCCGAGCCGTGTATAATAATCTGTGCGGATTGGAAGGCTCCATCCACTGGGGTTATCCAAATGATATGTCATATCGTAGGCACACGGCAACTCTGCTGTAGTAGTTCCAGCACAATCCTCCTCCACAGGGTATTCAAGTATCAGACCAGCAGCATCAGCCATATAGCAGTAATCATGATCAATAACGCCAGTTCCATCACAGCCCGGAACAGATGATGTATCATCCCGTTGAAAACACTTGAGATCCCCCTCGCATTGACTGAATGATAGAATTAAGTGCATTGGCGCGGAATGATAGAGCAAAGTGTTATGCAACGATCGGCAGAAAACGCAACCCGAGTGAAAAAAAACGTACTCGTCCCTGTCACAGTCTCCTTGGCACCTCAACAACGGCAGATGTTCTTCCGCTGGGGTGGCTCCAAAATCTTGCAGTTGATTGAGTGTGACCGAAACAACTTCACCCGCCACCGTGACTGCTGTGGGAGCCTGCAGGAATATTCCACCATTACAGGGAGTGTTGTCAAACCCGTGAAGTACCCACAATTCATTATCTGCACACCAATACTGGGGATCAGTGAGCTCTGAACTTGGGATTGTGGTGTATGAGTTCCCCGAGATTGTTGCTGCAGCACTACGGACAGCACTGCCGTACACACAAAGTCCCAGTTCCAACGTCCGATCATTGCCTGGGGGTACTGCTGGCAATGTTTCACCCGCGGTATTGGTTTTACAGTGCATTGTGAGATCGTATTGGAACCCTACACCAGCACATTCTGTACATTCAATGTACAGTTCTGAATTAAGGTCCTCTTGAATGAACCCTTTGTCATCAACAAGACTTTGTCGCCAATCGTCATCAACAGCTCCAACCTTGTTCACCGACATGACACAAATGGTAGAGTTGAGTACATCTGCATCAGCGGTGTCGGGAGAAGTTGCCCGGCAATTAGGAAGATTCTCGGGACAGGTAGGCTGGCTCTCAAAGAGACAGTAGCACAAGTTTTCACCCAGGCTTTCTGCTGTTGTTGTTGTTTCTGCTGTTGTTGTTGTTCCGGGGGTCAAGTCAAGCCCAAGATATCGGTTTCCCTGATTAGCGAGAGAAACTCGTTCACATCGGCTCCTACATTGATCGAATCCAAAGTTGACATTTGCATGAGGGTAGTAAACACCCTCCTCTTGGGTGTCACTTGCGGGCCTGCTCCGGCCCTCGTGGTTATAGTGAAGCTCCAAGTCGTAACAGTATTTAGCGGAGCACCGGGAGTCCCACATGTCAGTCATACCGTCGTTTTCCAGAGAGGCTATGCCTACTGCTTCGTAACTCGATCCATCAGGGGAAGAGTAGGCCTGTCCGGATGCGGTCCCACTTTCCGGGCAGGAAACATGAAGTGAGAGGATTGCCAATGTCTTCGCATTTAGAAGCATTGGAAACTCACAAGGTGCAAATTCCGTGCACAGTATCTGCAGTTGTGGTTGCAGGAAGGGCTACTGTACTGTCCGTTCCTTTGCAAAACCAATCAACTGTGCTATCCGAGTACCACTCGAATCCATCAGTTCTGGTGTAATGAATAAAGCCGAGATCCTCCAATACTGTGGGGAAGCCTCCATCCCTGGGAGCCATTCCATCTGTCCTACTGGACTCTACAAAAACACAAACACCACTGTGACCAAGTTGGAGAATATGGACACTTTGTGAATAAGGGAAGAAGGGTGAGGATAGATGGCCGAAAGAGGTGTTGAGTGTTGTCAATCAGGATAAGATCAGGTTCAATTGCTAAGTACTGTACTTACGGGATTGGGTGGCTTCGGTCAAGGGCAGAGAGAAGACATGGAGTGCGAGTGAGCAAATAGGAATTTTGACATCGGAGCACAACAAGGCACCTTACCGTGTTGGGAACCTGGTAGGTGGCGCTGTGATTTCTCGGAATTTGTAAAACGTCACTTGGACTCTACTATTGTCGCATCCTCTTCCAACTGCAGAAGCCTTCAAGGAACAGCGATTACTTTCTCTGTGCCATTCGATGCCAACACATCGCCAGCTTGCCCTTGTTGCGTTAGTGTGGGGTGAATCCCTGAACTCCAAGCAACGAGTTGCACACTCAATGTAATTTAGGTCATCATTGACCTCTATGTTTGACCCGAGAACACATTTATTGTAGGGTTCCCAATAAAAGTCTTTGGAAACAGTTACAGAACTGGATTCTCCACTGGGAAGATGCGCGAGCATCAAAGAAAGTTAGCAACAAGTCTGGCAGAAAGATGAGTGGGCTGCTTGCATGTACCTGACTGCTTCGTGATCAACTGTCTCATACGCCGTTATGAATGAGTCGGGTAACTTGGTTTTTGGCAATCGAGCGATAAGAGCGAAGTCGGAGATAGATAAGTCCACAAACAAAAGTCAATGAAGAAACGCAATAATGAACAGGAGTGTAGTGGGAAGGGCACTGAGACAGAATCAGAACAGAAACTCACACCATCAGAAACAGGAGGAGCTCTGCCGCCATGCGCGCCATTGAATAATTCTCGGGCAAAGCCTGCATCCTCCGACTCGGTGAGCCGGCGACCACTCTCATCGGCAGATACCAGGCACTGACATCTCTTTTCTCCATCATCAGTCACTTCAATCTCAAACCCAACACTAAAATCACCCGAGGCCATGTATGAATTGTGACAAAACTGAGCGCATGCGCCAACTGATTTGGTATAAGTTTCCTGTGATGAGGCGTCCAATGCTAGGTACTGGAGTTGTTGATAACAGGATTAGACATGAACGGATGATTAGAAACACACAACCAAAGGGATGAACCTGGCCCTTTCCTGCACAGACACATACCTGTCTACCATGTGTGTCCACACACTTTCCAAAGCCAACTAAGTCATAGAAACCGCTTTCTCCTGTAATTTGGGGCAAACGGACGCGCCGGCTTGATGGTGACACAGTGAAATCATCATAAACAAGTGCGGATACAAATCTGAGGAACCCTGTGTTGATCCCCTCGTCTCTCATCTTCCCAAGAAGACCGTTGCCGGATTCATCCTCGACAGATTGGTTTATGACCCTCTCAATAACTCCCTGAACTGAAAAAACCAAACAACACTCAGCTCATGCACAACAGTAGCAAATACACAACCGATTGCTGCACTCACTTTCATGACCCAGGACAAACTCCTGTTCACAGGTTCCAGACACTTCTGAGCAGAACTCTGTGACTGTGACATGAAAAGTAGACACAAAATGACACGCTCCTGCCAAGGTGGTTGTGGACCCATGAAGCTCGGTCTGTAAGTCTCTTTGGACAAACAGTAGTTCGGTGACAACTCTATCCAGAGCCGTTCCGTATGCACTGATGAAATCATCAGTGTGACAGTCACTAGCCCCAGTCGAATCCGAGATGATGGGAAGACCCTGCGCCAAGTTCTCAAATGTCATTTCACATCGAACCAAAACATCCGAAAGTTTGACTCCCTCAACAGCGCCTGATTCTATTGGCGCTTCGGTCGGGCTAGATGTTGGCCAATGTCCTTCAAACTTATACTCATAGCAAATGTGACTCTGCAAGTTATCAATTATACGAGTCAGTACACGGCAAGATATCATGCAAACGAGGGCACTTACATCAGCGTGCTCCACATTGGGGTCCCCGAAGTCAATGCCAACGGCTGTACCGGGTCGGATTCCCCACATGACTGACGGACGCCAGAGAACTCCACCCGAGCACGGTGTATTCTCAAAACCACTTGCTAAATAATCTCTATCGCCCCACAATTCAACCGATTGCCCATTCGAAGACGAAAGTTGGACTTCTTCGTAGGTTAACCGAAAGTGCACTAATCGATTGAGCGTAGCTGAAACTGTTTGACCCGCTGAAGTGATTGCGGGACCCTGAAGGAAAATTCCATCGCGGCAGGGAGTGCCCGAAAACCCATGGAGATCCCAGTACTGATTATCGTTCCAAATATTCCAGGGTTCCGACAGACCTGAAGTTGTGATTGGAATGAATGGATTTTGTTGTTGCTGCGCTGTCATAGTGGATATTGTTGCTGCTACGCTGTCGTAGCCGAACGCACAGAGTCCCAGTTCTAAAGTCCGATCGTCACCTCCAGGTACAGGAGGCAATGTTGCACTAGCTTCATCATATTTACAGTGCATTGAAAGACTATTTGTGGCACCAGCATAATCACCTGCATTGAGTCTAATGTACAAGCCTTCAATAGGCTCCAATCGAGTGAACCCATACTCCTGCGATTCAAGACTTTCTTGCCAGGTGACAACTGCTGGGATGTTCTTGTCAACAGACATGACACAGAAGGCGGAGTTGATGAGTGTTGTCTCAGCATTGTGGGGGGCATTTGTAAGGGATGATCGGTAAAATGTTTGGCATGGAGTGCTTTCAAAGCCAGAAACCTGATAAGCAGTGTTGTCTCCCCACATTTGCACGGGTTCGTTAACAGAGGAGATCTCCACCCGTTCATATGTCAGAGAAGAGTCAGAAACGGATGGAATTGCGTCCAAATTACCACTGAGCAAGTGAAGTAACAGTTGTGAACATGCGAGTTGCAGCACTTGGATTGGGCGGGAAGCCACTCATTGCTGTGGGAACTTACAACGTGCAGATGCCATGATTAATGCCCCAGCTATTGTCACCAAAGTCGTGGAAGGGAGGGAGTTGAATGTCAGCGGCATCAGCCAGTTCATACTGGCAGTATAAAGCCAGCGGGTTGGGATAGCCGAAACCGTCCGGGAGTCCTTCGTCGATCCACCCGAGCGATGTCAAGCTGGGCCCCCATTCGTCACGCTGGTGTCCTCCAATGAAAATACAAATGCCACCTTCATATATGGGAGAAACATCAATGGTGTTTGGGTCATTTTCCCCACTAGCAAAGCCAGAGAAATCAGTTACTGCGTTACTTCACTCTGCATCACAAAAAAAATGGGGGAACTTGGAACACTTACAACGTGCAAATTGCGTGCTGGATACTTCCCACAAAGGGGGGCAGTGTCACGCTCGTTACACCACGTCTGCAATACATCTCGAGTTGATTTAAGGTGCCATCTATCTCAAAACTAAAGCTCTCATGGGTGCCCTCATCATCAAATCCTTCTGTCACCAGTGTGGGTCCGTATTGGTTACTAGCTGCGTGGTCATCCACCAGCAAAACACATATGCCAGAGTTGTCGTTGCCACCATGGAGGTTGTAGCTGTCCAAGATCTGAATCCCCCCAGCCAAGTTTGAACCGAGTCCAGCCACTGCGGCGTCGTAGTAACAGAAGCAACTTGTTGAGTGTCGGCTGTGGGCAAAGCCCAGGAACCCATCCTCCTGTGAGAACAAAGAAGAACCCCCCAAAAGTAAGCTTCACTGTCGCTTTCAAGTAGTATCCTATCTCACTACTGCCCAAGCACAAAACATACCATAGTTTGGACGCAGAAGCTACCGCATTCCTCTGTTGTGTTTGTGGTCGTGTGTGCAACGTAATGGTTATGCCTGGCATACTCGTCTCGGCACAGTCCAAACCCTGAAAAAAATGAGATTGGTAAAATCAAAGCATAAGAGCTGTTGAATCTCACCAATGTAGGTGAAGAGACTATCCTCGAATAGTGCTGTTCGGGTTGGACCGGATGTAGGGCTGAAAACATTGCGTGTGGTGCGAAAGTGTCAGGCTTGTTTCAACAGAGAAAAGGGAAGTGAAGAGGACTTTCCCACCTTTTTGACGGTGCAAAAGGGGACAGAGTTGGCGACACCGTTGGGGACCTAGATGGCTCATGGAAGGCATTTCTGTAACAGACGTGGTCTGATCTGCCGTCCGAGCCCTCCACTTGGCCCTCGCCAGCATCATATGCTGTCCCAGCATATGGGGTATCTTCGCTAGCATGGACAAAAGCAGCACCCCTGTCGAAATAACAGAAGCAATGCGTGATGTGTTGAACAAATGTGAAACCAACCAAGTCAGTTCGACGGTTGATGAGTGAGGAGTTGGACGATGCATCGGTACAAAATTTTCCGCAGTCCACTGCATCAGAGAGTGAGGGCATTTCGAGGGTAGACACAAGGATGTTGGAGTAATGGCGGCCATATCTATCGAAGTATTTCAGTTGGCCCCGAAAAAACAATGAATGCATAGCAACCAAGAGACAATGTACTTACCTGTCGAGGCACTTGCCATACCCCACAAGGTCAAACGTCTCATTGCCGGCAATAAGCGTCTGCGAATTTGCCTGGTCACGGGAAGAGATAGGACAGAAGTGTGTTTTGTAGGTTTAAGACATCAGGAAAGATGCAGAAGCGTGTGAAAAGGATTGCGGCACACACCAAAAGAAGCACAGAAGGCTCGTCCTGGAAAGATGTGAGAAAGAATATCATGCGGCACGTCCCCAAAGCAGGCCATGAATACATCCTTACCGACGGGGCTGCACTTATGGAGGGGAAGGCACTTGGCACTGATGAAGGATCTGCACTAACACTCGGAGATTCACTGGGGAACACACTTGGCGCCGATGATGGGAACACACTTGGCTCTGACGACGGAGATGAACTAGGTGACACACTTGGAACTGACGACGGGAACACACTTGGCGCCGATGACGGGAACACACTTGGCTCTGACGACGGGAGCACACTTGGCGCCGATGACGGGAGCACACTTGGCGCCGATGACGGGAGCACACTTTGTGCCGTTGACGGGAGCACACTTGGCGCCGATGACGGGAGCACACTTGGTGCCGATGACGGAGATGCACTGGGGAACACACTTGGCGCCGATGACGGGAGCACACTTGGCACTGATGATGGGAATGCACTTGGCTGAGAACTTGGCCAAATTGACGGGAGCACACTTGGCACTGATGATGGGAATGCACTTGGCTGAGAACTTGGCCAAATTGACGGGACGGCAGATGGCTGAGCACTCGGGGTAGCACTTGGAGTGGAAGATGGCCGGTACGATGGCATTTTAGAGGACGATGGCATTTCAGAGGGTGCAAGTGATGGCGTTGATGTTGGGTTAGATATAGGCTTGAATTCGTAGAACTGGACACCATAGTTTCCATTGCTACAAGTACCACTTGTTGCACTTGACAGGGTGCACCGTCCATTATGAGATCCGACTGTAAACCACTCTATGCCTAGACATGGGTCCAAGCCCTCATTGCAGTGGCTGTCGTCTTTACATTCAAGGCACCTAATTGCACATTCTTGGTAGGAGATGGTCCCATAATAATTTTCTATGTTGTTGCCGGGGATGCATTTAAACGAGTACTCCCACTCATAAAACACTCCTTCGAACTCGTTGAAAAAATTTGCTTGCTGTATCACCTAGAAGTGAGATTGCCTCATTGCCACTGATAGGATAATTACACCTCGCCGTGCACAGTAATACGACAGAACTTACAGGGGGAGTAGGAAAGGAGCTGAGTGCTCTGCTATGACGGTCTCGCTGAAGCTCCTCTGTGAGTGCTCTGCCATGAGTGCCCAGTGGAAGTTCCGGTTCCTTGAAGGAGTAGAACTGGACGCCATAGATTGAATTGTTGCAAGGAGGACCACTTGACGCGCTTGACAGTGTGCATCTCCCCGCGTAAGATCCTGCCGTGAACCACTCTATGCCGACACACTTCCCCATGCTAGCATTGCACCTGCTGTCGTCCTTACATTCAAGGCACCTTTTGGCGCACTCCTCGTATGTGATGTCCTCTAGGTTGTCAATGTTGTGCCCAGGGATGCATTTACTCTCGTACGACCATTCATAAGTCACCGCGCCAAACTCTGTGTAAAATGTATCAACCTGTATTCACCGGGAAGTGAGGTTGCCTCATGGCCACTGATAGGAAAATAACACACGTGCGATCGGACAGAACGTACAGGTGGCGCAGAGTGGAGCTTGCGTCGGCCGTCACCCATGGCTGTACAGTAATCATAGTTATTTCTGCCTCTTCCTTCACAGCCCGGAACAGTGGTGAGTCCGTCTCTCTGAAAGCACATGAGATCTCCACGACAATCACTGAGGGGCACAAAGTGGAACTGAGACGCGGAAGTCAGGACAGCAATCATCTTAATAACAGCACCTACTCGTCTCTGTCACAGTCTCCTTCGCACACAAGTAATGGAAGATTTGCTGCGCCTGGTGTATCTCCGAAGTCTTTCAAATGATGTGTTCCGGGTGGAACACAGCATTGATATTCTGTGAAGCAACATCGTCAGTTCTATGTAAAATGGATGCAGAAGACCCGCAGCCACAAGACAACACTCACGTCCTTCTCCCCAGCCGCAGCTGAGGGAATTCCCGCAGACATGGTTGCTTAAACACTCGTCATCGTTGTCACTGTATTGTAAAATATATAGTAGTGAGATGTGTCCTGGTAATGGGAATGACGGAAAAGAAAGAGCCCCCCTATTTGTATCTCACTCACCAGTCACCTTCCCTGAAGATAATTGCAAGGTAATTAGAATTATGGCAAATAAAGAATCATGTCTGCAGAAAGGAAATACTTTAGAAAACTCACCCAGCATTACTAGGAATAAGTGTGAGCAGCCTTATTACACAGCATAAAGAAGACACAGTGCGCAGAATCCCGCAGTTAATCTCTCACCAGGGAAATTCCTTGGAACAGCAGGTTTCAATGTTGCGTGACCCTTGCGTCACGTCAATTTCAAACATATCTTCATTGCACCTGTATTCCTTCTTGTCGTAACAGCTTAGGAGGGTGTTGAGTGAGAAGAAGAAGGGATGCGATGAGACAAAACCCTGTTGGCGAGGCCTCACCAGTTTGACAGACTTGACGGACCACAATTCATATGACCACATCTGAGAGATCCGCCGCAATCACGGTCAGAGACACCTGGCGGGAGAGCAGCAAAAATGAACGTGTGTTAGTCTCGGATGCTGCTCGTATATCTCACCAATGACACTCACATTCAAACATATCAGGAGCAACCCCAGAACCAGGCTGGATATAGAGAAATAAAACTTGTTGTCAGCATTTCACTAGAAGTAGCAGCAGCGTGACCTAGTCAACATGAGTCTGTCGTAGCAGAGCACCTGGCCATTTGTCCCTTTTCCCATCATAGTGACAGTGGAAACTCGAAGAAACTTACACACTCGCTGTTCTCATCTGAAGGCAAGGAGATCCCCTATGTAAGTGGCATGCACATCAGTAGCCTTGGCGATTCATCGACTCACCATTACATAGGTACTTATGAAAGACACTATTTGATTCCTTTGATGGCAGAACCACAAAGGCAAGCTCGGTGTCATCCTTGAGCGAAAGATCTCTGACTTGATCCTGGCCAACAATCAGGTGGACGGTTGCTTTTCCGTTCTGGGAGGTGACAGTTTGACCGGTGAGAAGTTTTGTGTCACTGGTTGCGTGGACAAGTTCCCAAGTCAAGAGCGTTTCTTCCTGAAGGTTTTCGATTATGCGTGTCAGTGCACAGAAGAGCTTACTGAAATGCATAATTAAAGATACTCACGACAGGGAGGTGTCCGGCTTCACGCTTTGTTGTTACTACAACTTCAACAGATGACTCCTTCGTGTCTCAGTCAGAAACTCAATAGGTCAAAAGGAACAATCGACGGCCACAAGAACAAACGCACCCACTGAACAGTATGACGTGTGCAACCTGGAAGGCTTTCTCCGACATAGGATCCATCAGTAGTTTCTCTTTGACCAAAAATCAATCAGTCAGCCTTGTATATGTTACGAGGTGAAAAGAGATTCAAAGTTGCTTACAGGTTGACCATGTACTCTTTGGCAGTGGACTGAATCGGTGGGGACACATCGGCGTTAATGATTCACTGTCAACCCCAACAGAGTCAGAAAGACAAGCTTACCCTGACACAGTAATTGTAATCGTTCCCTACGTGCAGGAATTCCACCTGTTTAGTTTCGGTTGTTCGCGTCAGTGCAGAAAGTTAGAGCAGAGTGCAACAGAGACACACATGATTGAGAAACTTTTGAGCTTACGAGGTCTTGGAAGTCTGGAGTGTGAGGGGATTCCTCTGAAGACAGTATACGAGAGGCAACTTGTTTGAGAAGGTTTAGACATATAATGGTGAAGGCAACATTTCGTACCCTTCCCGCAGGTGTCTTTAGTCTGATAAAATTCCATATTCATTGCAAATGACACTTCTTTGTGTGGCTGCATTTCAAGACCCGGGACCAACTCTTGCCTAGTCAGGGAGAAGCTGTCCCCGCAGACCGAGTTTCCAACTTTTGTTTTCGATAGTGCATGTTATTAGTTCCATTATCTCGAATGATTTCTTTGCGTGACGCGCATGATGGAGGATACTTACCCCAGTCGAGACTAATTATACAATTACACACACACGATATGAGTTCGACCAATCTTGAATTAGACTTTGCGTGACACACGCATATTCGAGGACGCTTACCTAATTACACCTTTCATCTGGGTTACCTGCACATTCAAGGGCATTCCACTGGTGTCACTAGTGCACTGGTTTCCGCCACCGGACTCATCAGTCGCAGTGCAGTCACAACTGCATGAAGTTTCGCCCTTCACATAAGTCTGAATGATATTTATAGCGCCGATCGGCAGGGTTGTTGGTTGGTTTGTTAGATTTTTTTGTCAAAACGCTCTCATGCCGCTCCCCCTTGCGCCAGATTTCCACTTGCCTGAGCACTGAACAGATCATCATCAATTCCCACTCGACTCGAGGAACTGTAGGGCACGAGCTTGATCTGGTGTGCAGGGTTGAAATGTTGGCGCACTTTAATGGTCGAGTTAATCACACCAGAAGCGGCAAAAGAAGAAGCTTACGTCGTATCTTCGGCCTGGCAGTATCAATCCATCTACAATGAATTGATGGCCTTCAGCAAGATACCTCACTCTGTTTGAGCTGGCTTCCATTATGTGCATGTCCTCATAACTGCCAAACTTGTTCTGCACAGTTACTTCTGGCCTGAACTCGAAGTCGTCCAATTGGCTTGAGATTTCAGGGTCCTCAAAATCAATTTGTACCGTCAGTGTGTTTCTCGTCTTCGCGACAATGGTTGAATTGTTCTGGCAAATGAAATAGGACGAGATGAGATTAAGGTCGAATAGGAGGGAAACCGAAACACAGAACATATGCACTTCAAGTGATCATCACTCTCACCTGGTTGTACACATCAACGGAATAGAATCTCGCTGTAATTAAGAAGGAACAGCAAGAGGTTTGGGTTAGGTGCGATCCCATGCGGCACACGAATGATCTCTCTGATCGACACACACCGCTTGTTTCGCTTTGCTGGGAAATTTGTCTGAACACAAGCCCATACACAGACATGGACTCATCAAAATAAAGTGAAGAATGTGGCCCCAAATTGGTCGCATCCAATGGAAGATGGTAGGACTGCTCAGGGTTGCCCGGCTGGAATGTGTAAACACCATTATCTTCGCTTTCCACCTGGCCACTTGTGCCGGTCACTATTAGACATGGCTCGTAGTCCACGTCGTCGCCATCATATTTGAGCTTGATGCAGATTTCGTGCTGATATGGTCCACTTGCCTTGTCAACGGCAAACTTAGGAAGCAATCTGAGTGTGAGTGCAAACAGCTACAATGTACTAGTACACACACTATGGTACTATGGTACCTTGAATCTCAACCAGGTGCGTTGAGTTAGCGCTTTATTGACTTCGTTGAGCACAAAAGAAGAATAGATGTTCCCATCGGTGCCAGTCAACTGAATACCTGTTTCGGGGAACACTCCTTCGATTGCATCATGTCCCAGTGAAAAAACTCGGCTAGACTTTGAGGCTTGCCACCGAACAGCAGATACATAGCTTTCCGACGTGCTGCCACACGTCCTGATCAAGGCCTCGTTGTCATCATTGTGGTAGAGACATTGTCCCCCAGTATGCTGTATCATGCTCGACACCTCATGAAATTTGGTCGCCCTGGTGCCACAGCTCACAAGCCCAGCAGCATCTCCATCATCGGCCTGTTGACCAAGGCAGAGTTCCCTTATACCCTCATAGAGCTTGGGTCGAAACTGGAAGTACCCCTCATCCTCACCCTCCAGCAATTCAACATACCATGTCTGGTCATCCCTATCACCGTCACAATCAGAGAAGTGAATTGGATTGAATTGCTCGGTCTTGTAGTCATACTTCAAGTTAGTTTGCATTTCTCATGTGTTCCACATTATCGCAGACACTCACGTCAGATTCCATGAAATAGAATCCAAAAATATTGTGGACCGTGGCTGTGAGACACCACAAGCTGCCTGTTGTTGTCTGGGAGAACAAAAGTGTTAAGGTTGGCAGGGATTGAGCATGGATTGGTGCAGGGAACGAAGAAAAAAGTGTAAAACGCACAGTACTTGTTAAGACGACCGGATACTGGCTGGGGAATGGTTGTGGATTCATAGGGTAATTCATGCCTGGAAGAATCATGTGAGGTTTTGAAGCTTAATTTGATGGCTTGGATTGAGTCAGAGCTGGCCAAACTTACCCAGTGGAATCAAGTTGTAGGTATCTTTTGTGGACCGAACAGTAGACAACTCCAACTCCCCCGTACTTGTCCCACCGCCACCGGTCCTGTAGTAATATTCATTATCATCATGGCAGTCCCTGGATTCAGTGCGATCGCCTGACTGATGAAAGCACACGTCCAAATTTGCCTCGACTGCTCCATACGGTCTCAGAACAAACTGTGAATTATCTACAAATACAAAAGGTGTCAGGTGTCAAAATATCAACTCTGATCAAGCTTCATAGGACAGTGGGGAGTCATGACTTACCAGTTCCGGTACGAAGAAATGCAGCGAAATTTTGGCTGCTAGAAACAGAGGGCTCGTCTTCACAGATGGCCAATTTCAACTCCCTGAATGTTTTGATTATGCAGGAGGAGGAGGAGGTCGGTGCAGGAAAGGAGTTAGAGCAGTTGCAAGAGAGACACGCATCATAGAGGACACCTACTCTGAGACTCCGTAGGAATCCACCTAGCCGTGTGTGAGCTCAACTGCATTAAGACACCAAGTGACACAAGTTAATTGAACTCACTTCGATACACGTGTCCCCAGACCGGCTGATGAGTCGGAATACAATCCAGTCACCACTGTCTCCATATCCTCCCTCTTTCTCATTGATTGGGGTGCACTGGTACAGTGTGATTCGCGGAATGCTGTGACTTCGATCACAGCCATTCTCCGGGTTGGCATAGCTTGAGCTTTCGACCTCCTTTCGATTATGCGTGTCAGTTGAGAAGAGGGGCTAGGGCAGCGCAAAAGAGAGACACGCATAATCGAGGACACTCACGAAGTAGTCCCAATCTTCAAACGAGTCCCACCCACTTTCGATGCTTAATGTGTAGGAACCCAGAGCATCACCCTTTGGGTTGTCGCCAGTGTTTTGGTCCGAGATTTCCACTGCAAATTCGATCTCCAGTGATTCTTGCTGACTGGAGGCGTATCTAGTCTCGTATTCTTCTCCTGGGTCGGTCACACCTCCAACCTTCCAATCCCTGAAGGAATTCAAAAAGCCAGTTCTATCTATGTCGAGGCCGACCATGCTGCGCCTGGCATCTCCGGTAAATTTTTCGAAGTACGGACACTTGTCCTCTGTACCTTCATCAAATATTACCCGGTAAGAAGTCCAAGTAGGTCCATCGGAGCGACATGTCAGATAATCTTTCGGTGTTTCAGAATAGCAGTAATCTTTAATCCAATGTGATTCATCATTTGTTTCCCCAAGACAATTTGGAGGGTTTTCCCTATTCCCTTCGCGTTCATAGCAACTTAGATCCCCCTGACAGTGACTACGATGGTAAGTGTAAGCAAAAGGGTTGAGATGAACGCAATGATATTTTCAGTCG
>JAAMXK010024390.1:0-10111 GCA_019693575.1 Thalassiosira oceanica
AGCTCGCAGCATTCCGCCTCCGTCTCGAACAGAAACGTGTCGCTCCCGACCATCCACTCGATCTCTTCGTAACCATTCCCGTAGACGCACCCCTCACTTCCCACCTGCACGTACGCGCTCTGGTACCACATCTCCGGCTCCGGCGGCCTGTAGTCGAAGTCGATGCAGTCCACAGCACCGGCATCCGTTCCGGCGCAGCACTCGTTCTGAGAGTCGAAAAGGAACTTGTCGGGTATGAAACCGTAGTCGTTCCCGTGGACGCATGTGTCCCTGAAGGGGTACCACTTCCTCGGCAGGTAGCCAACGCAGTCGAACCCGGCCTCGCAGCAGCTATGCTCGTCGTGGAACAGGTATAGGTCGGGGTTGTCCGCCACGAACTCGTTCCCCGGCAGGGCGTAGTCCTCGCCGAGCACGCACTTTCGCTCGCCGTCGAAGCCGTCGATGACATAGTTCGCGTACCACATGGGCGGCACCCCCGTGACGTACACGGTGGGACCCGAAGTCGGCATCCCCGTGGGCTCGTCCGTGGCCCAGCCGTCGCACGGTCCGAAGTCCCGGCAGCACTCCCCCTGCGAGTCGAACAGGTGCGTGTCGGGGTTGCCGACCAGCAAATCCACATCCTGGTACTCGTTGCCGTAGGCGCAGCCGCTCCGTCCCAGCGGCGGCACGGCCGCGAGCGGGTACCACTTCCTCAAAAAGTAGCCGTCGCATTCGAACTTCTCGCAGCAGTCGTGCTCGTTGTCGAACAGGTACAGCTCGGGGTAGCGGGCGATCCACGACGTACTGTAGGCCTCGCCGCGGACGCAGACGTCCCGCCCGTCGGAGTCCTCGAGGTAGTCGTTGGGGTACCACATCATCGGTACCTGGGTGACGTATTCGGTCGGAGGGAGGGTGGGACCGTCCGACGGGCTCGCCGTGGGGGAGTCCGTGGGCGTAACGCTCGGCGGGCCGGTCGGCGACGCCGTCGTCGGCGTGTAGTCGTCGCACAGGAACGCACTGCAGCACCCGTCCTGGTCGTCGAAGAGCCACTTGTCCGGATTGCCCTCGATCGGGTGGCCCTTGTAGTCCACCCCGAACACGCACCTGTTCGATCCCGCCACGAGGACGAACTCGGGGTACCACATCGAGTCCGGATCCACCGGGGCCTCCGTCGTGGTGATTCCGGCGGAGCCATCGCCGGACGTGCACGCCCTGAACTCGCAGCACTCCTCCCGCGTGCCGTAGACGAAGTGAGGCCGGTTCGCGGGGTCCATCATCCAGTTATCCGGAACGCGCAACAGGCACTCCTCGACGTTGGCCGGGTCGGGAGTCCAGTGGAGGCACGTCCAATTGCTGCAGCACCCGGCCTCGTCGTCGTACAGCAGCCCCGAGCTTTTCAGGTGCTCCGGCCAGCCGGCCCCGTACGCGCACTCCTGGGCGTTCGCCTCGACGAACAGCAGGGGGTACCACCTCATGTCGTCGCAGCCGTGCTTCTCGCAGCAACCCTCGAGCGTGTCCGAGAAGTAGAACGCGGCGTGGTCCAGGAGGTCCGGGGGGTAGTCGTTCCCGTACAGGCACTCGGAGCGCGAGCCGTGCTCGGGGTGCGGCGCGAGGCGGGGGTAGTAGTGCTTGGGGAGGGGGGTCGTCGTCGGCGTGTCCTGTACAGGCCGAAATCCAAAACGTTGGAATATTTAGAGACTCCAACTCGGCAGGAGGAGGGAAAACAAACCAATGACTCACGGTGGGTGCGGGCGTCGTGGGCTTCGCGGTCGGCTCCCCCGTCGGCTCCGCGCTCTCGAACACTGTCGGGCTCGAGGTGGGCGGGGGCATGTCACCGCAGTCGACGTTGTCGCAGCAAAGCTCGAGGCTCTCGTAGACCCAGTTGTAGTTGACCATCCAACCCGGCACGTCGGAGGCGGGGGAGCGGACGCACGCCTTCACCGCCGGGTCCGTGTCGGCTGTTCATTTTCGTCGCGCGATATTGTGCAGTGTGAGACGAAACGTAGATTTCACGCAAATCTTTCTTCCCGACGACGGTTCACTCACCGTGCCACCACATGACCTCGACGTCATCCTCCGCGCCCTCCGTGGGACTACCCGTCGGCTGCTTCGTCGGCTCCGTCGTCGGCTCCTCCGTGCTCCCCGGCTCGTTTCCGTCGCACTCGTGACCCGGGTGGGAGCAGCACTCGCCCTCCGACTCGAACAGGAACTTGAGTCCGCCCGCGGTGTTCGACGGGTTCGAGTCCCAGTCGGCCATCCACGGGGGATAGTCCGCGTTGAGGACGCAGGCGGTGTGCGTCGCCCCCTCGCTGTCGGTCACGAACGAGGCTGTTTTAGTTCGAGTTAAGATTCCCGGCCGGGGTTTCGCGACAAAAATTGGAAAAATTGGCAACGCGAGGAAGAAGAAGAGGCGACGTTAGAAAACCCCGAACCGTGAGAGACTGCATTGCAGTTCTCGGAGGAACTCACGGTACCAGAACGCCGGCCTTCCGCCGTCGCCGCCCTGCGGCGGATCGGTCCCCTGCGCTCCGTCGCCCGCCGTGGGCTCCCCCCCGGCGTCTCCCTGCGCCTCCTCCGTCGGCGCCGTCGTCGGCTGTCCCGTGGGTTGCGCCGTGGTGGGTTGCGCCGTGGTGGGTTGCGCCGTCGTGGGCTGCGCCGTCGTGGGCTGAGCCGTGGTGGGTTGCGCCGTAGTGGGCTCCGCAGTCGTCGGACGAGGCGTCGCCGGCACCACCGGCAGCGCCACCGGCGGCCTCGTCGGCGGTCTCGTCGGCTGCCTCGACGGCCCCCTCGTCGGGCCCCTCGTTGGGCCCCTCGTTGGGCCCCTCGTCGGGGGCCTCGTCGGGCTCCCCTTCCCCCCAAGGTTCAGGAATTTGGCCCAGTTGAGCTGCCGGGTGCCGCGCCCCTGCTCCCCGCCCGGCGGCGATTCGGCCGCGGCGGCTCCCCCCCGGGTGTGCGCCGCGGCGGTGGCGAGGCAGCACGTCGCGGCGACCGCCGTCGTCCTAAGTCTCCTCTTCGCTCCTGGCATTTCGGTGCGATCAGTGGCTGTGCTCTCAAAGTCTATGTCTGCTCCTTTAGGGGTGGGGTTCGCCTGGGCCTCTGTATTCTCTAATTATTCGGGCTCAATCGTATTGACCGCGGCCTTCCGCCCCTTTCCGACTGAAGTTGACTGTCGGAATAGCAAGTTCTTGGAGATGGCAATCACCGATGGCAATCACCTCGGCCTCTTCCTCTCAAGACTTGCGGCTCTCAATAGAGTGAAGACCCGGATCACTAATGGTCTCATTCATGTTTCATGTTTGACTGCTTTGCTGTCTTTGTCGCGCCCCGTCTGTGCACGATGACTGCCCCATCTGCCCCATGAAGCTTCTTTCGTTGGTGCGAAGGTAACAGGGTGCCAAGAAGCATAGGCTAATAAAATACCTCTAGGTAGGCAGGATGCCCCCTTCCACGTCACAATCTTGCGTGAACCCAACTTGGAGTCAAGTAATTTCTACGCATTTTGTTCTTACGTAGGTCGGTCGCCCTCCCCATAAGCAAGCAAGTACAGCGCTGGCTTTGCCGCGGCGAGGCCGGCGAGCCGGCGAACGGAATAACGGAAGCGAAACGGAACATAGGTAAGTCATGCACGAGGGAGGCGGCCGAGATTTCCTCCTCCGCCAACGACGGCGCGGGGGGCGGTCCTCCCGAACCCGGCGGCGGGCGGGTAGGGTCCGGCCGTGGGGACGACCGACCGCCAACACGACGTCCGCCGGGGAGGGTCCGGCCAGGGGCCCTTCGCTCGAGCCTTCGAACCGGGCGTCGCACCGTCCCCGGGAGGCCCCGGCGACGACCGGGAGGAGGGCGCGTCGCCGTCGCGGCGGGGACGTGGGAGGCGCGCTCTGACCGGGGCACCCTGGCAAAGTTTCCGATAACTCTCAAAGGAAGGGCCCCGGCGCGGATCGGACGGCGCGGACGGAAAGAGCGCGGCGGGGCGGTTCCAGGACACCGCTCGGAGTTGGATTCGGACGATGAAAAGTCGTCCGACGACTGCGGGGTAAAATGCGACAATCAACAGGAAAATCGGGGACAGGGAGGGCCCCGACACGGCTCTCTAGAGATGCCGGGGCGAGCCAGTCAAGCAGAGGGCTCTCGCTCAGGTTGAAACCCTCACAGGAATACGAGGCTTCTGTCAATAAGGCTGATTGTTGTGTGCGCGTGTCACAGCCTCCCTCGCCCGCCGGCGAGGCTCCCCCGCGACGAGGGGACCCCCGGCGCACCTCGCCGTCGCCCCGCTCCCCCGTGTCGTCTTCCCCGTCAGGGAGAGACCCGGGCCCCTGTTGTCTTCGATTCTCCACGATTGCGCCGCGACGTACGAGGCTCGTTGACGTCGGCCATACCCCCGCTCGACGTTCCTCCACTCGATCATAGGGGACACAATCATATAGTCGACGCAAAGCTCTTCGAGTGGTGTGACGTTGCGTCTGGATACGAGCATAGACCCTGGTCTATATTGCGACGAGGGTCTATCTTTCGCCTGATGCTCCGGAAACTCAGTGGTAGCTTGTCATCAATCTATTGTCGTTGTCGTCGAGGCCTCTGCGACCGAATGGTCGGGCGTCTGATGCACCATAGAGGCGCGGTGGTTGTAGTCGAGATGGAGGAGCGTCACGGGTCAAGGAGTCACTGACTGCCGCTGCCGCAGGTGGTGCGGCTGTATATGACGGTCAATATCTGCCACCAGAAGCTCCGGAAACTCGGCGATTGCTGCCCGCCGCCATCCAACATCATCGTAGAGGCCTCTAGAACTGAATGGCCGGACTTCTGATTCACCGTATATGCGTCAGGGCGATGGTCATAGGGACTGCCGCCGCGGACTGTCGCGGGCGGTGCGGCTGGATACGATGGTCGATCTCCGCCCCCACAAGCTCCGGAAACTCGGCGATTGCTGCGAGCCGCCTTTCAATATCATTGTAGAAGGCCTTGCAACTGAATGGCCGGACTTCTGATGCACCATAGAGGCGCCAGGGCGATAGTCATGGAGGCGATTTACTATGGTGTTTTCTGCGGCTTCTCCAAGATCGGGCGGACCGGCGTAGTTGTTTGGTGCGATAGATCAATTTCGCTCTCATGAGACTGCGTAGAAATTACTTCCAGGTTGCCGTTGGGTTCACGCGAAGGGCCGATAACATTCAACGTGGAAGGGGGCATCCTGCCTAGTAGAGGTATTTTATTAGCCTATGCAAGAAGGTACATAAGTAGGTAGCGTAGAGGTGGGATAAAGAACAAAAAAGCACCAAAAAGCAAGGTTTTCAGGAATGGGAGGTTGCACTTTTGCGTCGTCCACGACAAAGGCAGGGAGCAAACCGAAATAGACCCGAACTGCGGCAGCTCGGCCTTAGAGTGCCGAGTCCCGAAGGAAATCATGGCGTCTAGGTCAATCCTACCATCGGCAATTCCGTTGGGTTCGTGCATCGGCGGCGTCCCCATCAAGCTCCACCTTTCGTTCTTCCTGCTGCTGGCGATTCAATTCTTCAACGCCATCCGGCCCCGGTATCGGCAAGTGAAATAAATTTGGTTTGGACTGGTTCGGGAGAGGGACAGTTGAAATCCACTTCTCGGGACGCTAACCATGCATTGGCCGTCGTCTCCCGACTCAACTCAGGGACTACCCGGCGTTAATACTCTTCGAAATTCTCGTATACGGGCCGATCCTGTTTGTGACTGTACTGACGCACGAAATGGGACACGTGATGATGAACCGGAGGTGCGGCGGCGAGTCCGGAGAGATCTATTTGTGGCCTCTCGGCGGTTTCGGTGAGTGTTCGCCCCTGGCCGTCATGTTTTGTGTTTTGTTGGCGTTGGTTGATGGTCTCGTGCGGACTCGCTTTGTTGTCTCGGACGAAATGCGCAGCCGTTTGCGGACCGACGGACGATCTGAAGGGGGACCTCAAGACGTCCCTGGCCGGACCGCTCACGCACATTCCGATGGGGTTGTTCTGGTGGATCCTCTACGTCGCGACGAAGGGGGCCGACAAGGCGCTGTGGCCGAGCTGGGCAGTCAACCTGGTTTACATGACGAGCGGCGGCGCCAGGACCTTCGTCGAGGTCCTGAGCGCATATGTCGTCTACCTCAACCTGGTCCTATTCTGCTTTAACCTGCTGATCCCCGCCTACCCGCTTGACGGCGGACGAGTGTTCGGTTCCTCTCTCATACTTTTCTTGGGGATGAACAATCGGAAGGCGGCCAAGGTGACGGCGGGCACGGCCATGCTCATCGGCTTTGGAATGATTGCTTACGCGCTCGCGACACTTCTGATGAGAGAAGCTGGAGGTCAACTTCTGCTCGGTTTCATCGGAGTATTCATCTTCTACCAGAGTTGGGAACTTTGGCTCAAGGCGAAGAACGATGATTTGGGAAATGACCCCATCTTCGGGCGACAGTGCTATCAAGATGGGGAAACGTCGGCAAATGCGACCGCGGCAACCGAAATGGGAACAGCCGCGCAGCAAGCAGACGAGCGAGAAATCATCTAACGATCCGATGATTCAGTGTACATACTTCAGCATACTTGTGGGAAATTTCCATAACGCAAATAGTTCGTCGATCTTCAATAAATGATAGTTAGGAATTGTTTATTCATTGCCACGCCGGTGACACAGTAAAGTGAGGTTGCCTTAAGCAAACACATCACTTCGAGCCCTGGGGCATGAGTGTAGGGAGGTTGGAAGCGGGCGGTTTTGTTTGGTCGGCGGCGTGGGATGGAGCAGCCATGTGGACAGGACGGGGCGGCTGCACAGCGGCTTCGGCAGTCGGGACAATACCCGACATTGCTGAAGCCATGGCCATTTGAGATTTGGCTTGAGCCTGTTGCGCGGATGCTTTCTTGGCGTCCTCCTCTTCTTTCAGCTTGCGTTTTGCTTCGGCCTCTTGTTCCTTCAGTTCGCGTTGTTTCTCGTAGTCGGCGACTTCCTTCTCGATGATACGTATCAGAAGATCGCATCGCTTTTGCAGCTCTTGAGGACTACGAGACTTGAAGTACCTGCGAATAGTGACAGAGGTTTAACGTGAGATGCAAAAGATATAATGGCTAGGAAGGTGCAGCAAGCTTACCAGTTAAAACGAAACTGCCAAGCTCTCCGGATTTCGAGCTGGATACGGCGAGCCGCACCATATCCGTGACGATGCATCATATAGACTAGGAACGCGTCCTCTGTCGGGCCGTAGGAAAAAATACCCCTCTGCCCCTGCCCATAGTTGAACTTCATCTGGGGCCAGCTGTACATCAACAAATCCCACGGAGAGTACTTCTCGAGCAACTCCTTGGGAACGGTGCTGAGATCTTGTCCGAACATGTCCGCGTAGGTCTTTTCCAAGTGCATCTCGATCTTGTCTTGGATGAGGTCCCGGATCTCTCGCAGACGCAGTATTCTCCTCTCTCCCTTCTCAATCTTATCAATGATCTTGCTCCAATCGCCAATGCGTTTGTAATGCAGCCAAAATGAGACGAAATACTTCTTGATATCGGCGGCGTCTGGAAGAAAACATGTCAGACAAACAGGCGAGGAGGAAAACTAGCCTGAGACGAAACCACCAAACGCACCCTTCGATGTGTTGTTGGACACTTCCTCCACGATCTTATCAAGCTCGTAACGCCCGTGAATTTCAATGGCATTTGTAAATGCGCGGAAGTCCTTGCGGTTCCAGTCAGCAAATCCCTCTGCCTCTAGCTTTTCCCTTTCAGCCTCCTCGGCCTCAGACAGAACGAGTTTATCCTTCATTCCTTCCATTTCGGCAATCTGCTCCATGATCTGACTGACTGAACCAGGGTTGGCCGTGGCTGCTTGTTTCTTGAGCTGGTCGATCATCGCCTGGTGTTCCTCGGCCTTTTGCATGATCTCTTGCTCTCGCTTGTTGATCTCCTCAATCTTCGCACGATCATACAGCTGAAAGTCTTGCATGACGGGCCCTTTCCTTTTCTTCTTCTTCTTAGACTCCTCCTTCTTGTTGGTCCCCTGATTGTCAATCTCCTTAAAGTACTCGTTGACATCATACTTAGTGCGCTTGCGTTCGCGGGTGCCCATATTAATAAAGAGGGAATCGCCCTTGCGCTTGTCGCGGTAGTTCTCTCCCTCGAAGTTGAAAATTCCCGACTCGCGCTCAGTGTCGCCTGACAAGCTGAAGCTCGCGAGATTGTGCTGGGCGTTCTGCTGAAGGCTAGCCTGCATCTCGTTGGTACGTTTCTCTCCCTTGGCGATAAGGGCATCAATATCTTCGTCGGTGTAGGTACCCTTCTTACCCTGAAGGATTTGGTCAGCGCCGAATTTGACCATTTGCATGAGATCCGATTTATTCAACTTTTGGTTCTGCTCAGCAAGGCGGCCCTGTTGAATCACAGCAGCATCAAGGAACAACTTCCGATCGGCGCGTTCTATGATCTTTTCCTCGACAGTTCCTTCGCTGATGAATCTGAATACTTGCACAGGTTTTGTTTGACCCAAGCGGTGAGCCCTGTCCATGGCTTGCAGATCAACTTATGACGTGATGAAGAATTTAGTACAAACATACATATCAGTAGCAACATTAACGACCGTTCGCATCGCACGTACCTTGAGGGTTCCAATCGGAGTCATAGAGAATGACAATATCAGCAGTAGCAAGGTTGATACCGAGTCCGCCCTATCGACAGCGGGTGAGCATTGAACGCACATTCTTGAAAAAGAAAAGAAAACTCACAGCCCGTGTGCTCAACAAGAAGCAAAACTTGCTCGACCCTGGGGCGTTGAACTCATCCATCTGAGAATCGCGCTTCTCGCCGTCTGTGTTGCCATCGATTCGACAATATTCGTGTCCAACAAGCCTCAGATAATCCTCAAGGATGTCAAGCAAACGGGTCATCTGGCTAAATATTAGCACGCGTGAACCTCTACTTTTAAGCTTAGGCAGCAGCTTATTGAGGAGCTGCATTTTCCCTGAATTCTCCCAGAGGTGTGGCCCGTCAGAGAACGGCGGCCCGGGCTCGGCTCCATCAAATAGATACTGATCGCAAAATAAATTAGTGTAACCCCTGCGGCATAGCTGGCAGATTTCGTAGGAACATACCGGGTGATTGCAAACTTTCCTCAAGTGCATTAGCACATTCTGTAAGCGAGCATGGCTCGGACCACCGAGCGCATTCAATTCGTGCGCATCCTTCCTCAGGATGCGCTTGTACCAGTCCTGTTGCATTTCCGTAAGCCCAATGAAAAGTTTTGTCTCTTTCTTCGGCGGCAGGTCAGTGGCAACATCCTTTTTCACCCGACGAAGCATAAATGGACGCAAGACGGTGTGCAACTTCTTGATGACGTTGTCCTGCCCGTCCTTATCGTTCGTATTGAACCACTGGTCGAACTGTTCGCTGTTGCCAAAGACTTCGGGCAGCAGAAAGTTCAACAGGGCCCAAAGTTCATGCAGACTAGGGAGGAGAGTGGAGATCAATGAATGATGCGAGTGGCTTCATCTCTTCGAGATACTTTCGTACGAACTCACTCGTTCTGGAGAGGTGTTCCGGTAATCAACAAACGAAAGTCCGTGTTTATCAATCTCACGGCCTTCGACAGACTGGAATTCTCGCTGTAGAAATACCACGTTTTGCCCATATAAATGAGTACCAATGCGGAAACGGCATGATGTCCATACTTCTGCTAATGACTTACTTCTTGATCCGATGAGCCTCGTCAATGATCAGGTACTTCCAGGGAATCTTGCTAAGGGTTCCCTTCTCCTTCAGCACGGCTTCGTACGAGCAAACAAGTGCATCGAAGCCGTACTTGCCCTCCTGGGGCTTCAAGAAGGTATCACGAGCCTTCGTGCGCTCATCCTTGGTGCCGCCCATGCGCACAGCGTTGATAGACGGCGACCACTTGCGAAACTCTTTTATCCAGTTCCCCACGACGGACTTGGGGACGATGACAATATGTGGGCCTGTCACGCCACGGGACTCGCGAAGGTATGTCAGGAGCGAGATGGTCTGGAGAGTCTTTCCCAGTCTGTGTAGAATATTCATGAGATACAATAGTTTCTTTGAAAGTGAAACACATGTGGGATAGTACCCCCTGACCTCGAAGTTTGAGGGGGTACCCTCCAGACCCCGCAACGAAGCAGACTTACCCCATT
>JAAMXK010024437.1:0-11139 GCA_019693575.1 Thalassiosira oceanica
AGCCTTTATCCTAAAATCTACCTACGCTACGGCTTTGGCTACAAGAGCAAGACAAGAGCCTACCGCGCCGCGCGCGCCACGGCACGGCCGCCCACGGCCCCGCACGGCGCCAACACTCGCAGCCAGCGCAGACAACACAACGCGAGACAACCCCCGGCAGGCACCCACAAACGCCGCTTGGCAAAGCCACGCGATCTTTGAACTCGAGGGCGGGAAGCGATAGTATGTTGTCATTGAACTCCTACAGGAGAGCACTCAGTTCGAGATCTTTGTTGCTCAAATTGAACGTGTGCCAAAGGGGTCCAAGCCAGCGATGTCTCTCATCTTTCGCATCCATCCCTCCCGACGAGGAAGAAAAGGAGAAATCTCGAGTCGCTTCGTTGGTGAGAGGAATGTCCGATTTTTGAGATAGAGAGAGATACCTTGTCCCAACTTATCGTGCTGTTCAGACGCCGTATCAAAAGGAGATCGAACTGAGAGAACTTGACTCGGAAATCTCACGCTTGCAAACACTGAGGGGTATCAACACAGGAGAATTGTACACGATGCGAGGGAAGTTCAAAGCCTTGACCCGTGACTACGGTCTTGGATTTATGGCATATTATTGGGGTGTTTGGTTTGGTACCGCCGGATTGTCGTATGCTGCGATGAAGGTGGGAGGAGTGGATCCATTGGTCGTTGCAGCCAAGGCTGAAATGTGGCTAGGGTTAGAGTACGGATCCATCACTGGTAGACTCGATCCGACACTGGGAGAAATCGGCTTGGTGTTGCTCCTCAATGAGCTTCTCGAACCAATACGACTCCCTTTCGTCGTCATGACAACAAAGCCTGTTGTGGATGCAATGAGCAGAAGATAGCGACAACAATACGTTTACAAAGTAGTCAAGGCATCATTCGCTCTGCCGTCTCCATCTTAGCCAACCAAACCATCTTCCTTTATTCTCTTCGCCATCTGCTGCACCGTCATCAGCAATTTTGTTCATCTTCTTCAGGGTCTTGAGTTGTTTCAAGTACTCCTCTCTGCCCGCTGCTCTCTTCTCTCTCATCCTCTTCTCCTCCTCACGCTCCTTCTTGATCGTCTCATATTCATCCTTTAGATTCGTCTTGGGATTCGAGGGATACTTCATGAACTGAAAGTAGTCAGCTGCCCACTTCTGAACCGTCGGCTCGTTGAATGCCAAACTGGCAGTGACAGGTATTATCAAGTACGCAGCGAACTTTTGTGCCTCAAGTCTCAGGCCTGCTCTACCAAGAACCATTGTTTCGCGACGACGTAAGAGATGCGTTCTCTTTCACAACAACAGCGCTGACTGCCGTGTCCCGAGTCTGAGGGGCGCGGCTGGTCGGTAGCGGTGTCGGTGCGGTGTTGGAGTGTTGGAGGCAGGCCGGATGCCGAGGGGGAGGACAGAGCTGTCCGAAGCGATCAATCGCACTTGACGCCCGGTTGCAGCGTTGACGCCAGCCGGAGTTCCAATATTCAAAGCACTACTACTAGAGTGGTTGCCGTCGGCGTCGGGCGGCGAACATAGCGAAGAAGGAAGAAATCGAAACACTGGGGCGACTGAACGATTGCGAGTAGGGGAGGCACCGCGCCGCGCGGCAGCCAGCACTAGCGATAGCAACATAGCAGCAACGCGGGGGCCGGCTCGCTCGCTGTCTTATGTATTTTGTCTCGTACTCGATACTGCGCATGCGCTCAGCATGCAGCTGCGCATCTCGGGTGCTTGATAGCCAGGGGGCAGGCACAGCACCTACTAAAAAGGCGACACTACGCCAGACCCACAGCACGGGATCGGGAAGCTTACCAAACAGCGGAGGACAACCATGCATAGTAGACACAGAAATAGACCGAGAGCCAGCATGTCTGGCTATGCTCGGTGGTGGCAGAACTTCATACCCGAAGGATATGGTCTGTACCAGCAGTGGAGGAATGGTAAAAACTTTGGCTCTCTCTAGGAGACAAAGTCCCTTGGTAGTCAGATATGTACAGTAGTACCTTAACATATTGTAAAAAGACATACACACATCATATCAGGGCGGGGCACTGTGCATGGCCGCACTGTGGCACTTTATTGCGGCTGCAGCTGGGGCACTGCCTGCACTGGGGGCACTGCACTGCAGGGGACCTCGATTCGACTGTGCTACGGACGGCGCGGCGGGACGGCCTGGTTGGAAGCTGCTGCCGCGGCTGCTTGGCTGTTTAGAAAAGGGTGCAGAGACGTTGTCCAGACAACCATGTCGGCGTACAGGCGCGTCGCGGTGGACGAGCAACGGCGGGGGGCTCAATCATCGGATGATGAGTCTACAAACTCCCACGCCGGCGCCGGTCCTCGCAGGACGAGGGCGGAGAGGGCAACCGACAAACTACACGCTCTCGCGTGGATTCTTGCGGCGTATCTGACCTCGTCCGCAACCCATTTTTTCACAACATTATGGTCCGACGAGCGCATAATTCGTCCGCTATTTTACACCGCCATATCGATGTTCGCACTGAACACGCTGCTGCTACTTTACCTTACGATCTATCTTCCGTGGAGATTCCCCGTCGATGATACGTTCACGACCCCAGCAAATACGCCGAAATTTTGGAATGTGTACTGCCCGCGAGTTATACCAACAATGACCGCGATGGGGGTGATCGGCTCACTGCTTCTGGTGCGCGCCTGCTTTCCGGTGTGGAGCTTCTTGACTCCTTTGATTCTGGGCGTCATCGCACTTGGATTTTTCTTCGGCCTCCACTTCGTGCCCTCCTGCTAAGAAGAGGAAACCGGGAGAGAAGACTTGGAGAAGAGGTTGTTTGTCATCAACAGAACAACACCGATGATAGAACTGGCCCACACCCTCAAATAGAGAGGGCGAATGGAAGGAGAAAGCCTTCTCACTGATTAGGGATGCAAGGCACATTGACCAATTGCTCGAAAAGACCGGAATTGCTCGAACTACGGACATTGAATTCGTCAACCCTGCACAAAGAGATTCATGATCCATAGATTCATAATAATTCATGAATTCATTAAATATGTCAGAAGTACTGCGTATGAATACGACGATTTCTCACGCTCACGTCTTGGGTGGGCGCCCAACCTTTCTCTTCTTCTTCTTACTCCCCTCACCGCTATTGGCTCGCACCAGCGACGCCCCCGAGGAGCTGCGCTTCTTACCGCTCCCAAAAGATAGGCCGCGGCGCAGCCCGCTCTGTTGCCTCACAAGCTGGGCAGAGCTGACGAGCGAAAGACCGCGGCGGATATTGCCCCGTGGCTGGCCGCCGCTCTCGTTGAGCAGCATGAGCCCTTCAAATCGGTCAGTTTGCGCAAATTTATGCATTTTTCCGAGGACGCCAGCGTCGACCTTAAACATTCGCATTATGCTGGCATACACCGGATCCCGAACTATTTCAGGGTGCAGGGCAAAGAGCTGTTTGAGAACTTTCTGCGCGTGTTGCGGTGTCATCTTGGACGACCTTCTCTCATTCGCTTCGGTAGTGGAGACGCTCTTTTCCTCCGCAATGTCCTCGGACCCCACTTGTTCAGATTTGACACTTGATCCTTCAGATGATACCAAATCTGGCTTGTTGGAGACATCGGCAGGCTCGTCTTCCACTGTGAGTGCCCTGGTCAGAATTTCAATCCTCTGTTTTGTATTTATGACTTCCTCGCCCGCCAGTCTAATTTCTCGGAGCAAGTCCGATGGTAAGATCGTTTGCATAAGCGGGATGCCGTTGCCATAACAATAGATTGGATTCGGATCCAGGGCGTTGCTCTCCCCTTTCACTTTCGGAACCAACACCGGCGCTGCCGCCGCTGGCTTCGGATCTTCTTTTTGCAAAGACTTCACTTCTTGTTCCATTTTGTCTTCGTCGGCCTTCTTGGCAGCTGCCTTTGGCTTGGACACTGTCGGCCTGGATGCCGCCTTCATCTTCGCCTTGTCAATTAGATGAATGACGCCCAATTCCAGGAGAGTATCGAGAACCTTTTGCAATTTATCCCTCGGTCTCCCGTCCACGGCTCCAACAGGAGCATCGATAAGCACCAGCTGAGGCAACATATTGAACTTCAACTGCTCATAACTCAGAGGGCCGTATAGCTGCAGCAGAGATATGATGGATCTCGTCGCGTCTTCCACAACTGGATCCAACTCAGGTTCCTTGTTGCCATCTACTGCTGTCGAGGAGGCAGGCAAAACCTTTGACGTAGACGACTTGGCCGTAGACTTTGGCGCGGCTGGTTTCGGCGCGGCTGCTTTATTCGTCGCCAAGGATGATTGCTTTGGTGCAGCTGATTTCCCCACCGAGGACGACGATGGTACAGGGGGCGTGGGATTCGCGGGCACCGCGACCGCCATTTTAGTTGCTGATGTTGTTTTAGCTGCAACTTGTTGTTCTTTGCTTGGTGCTTTCACTGTCGCGGGCACATTCTTAGGAATGTGTACGGGAGGCGGGTGCACAAGTGTAGATACGGCAAGTCGAGACGACTGCGCATGCGGACCACTGCCTGACTTGAGGGCATTGAGGGCGCCGGCCCGGCCAGCGGAAGAGGCGGCGGCGGCGGCCTGGGTTACGGTTTCGGACGACTCCTTCACCGGCACCGCCTGGCCATGGCCGTCAACACCAGCGACTGGATCAGCCTCGGCCTCTCCGTCCACAAGTTTTGTAGGCATTTTCACCACGGGTCTGCCGATAGTTCTTCCTGTACCAATGAATCACCTTGTTTCTCTCCAGGTTCGTCCGCCGTGTTTGCAAATTTTTGAGATGAATTTGGGGGCTCCGGGATCCGTTGAATCTCAGGTAACTTTCAAGTTATCTGAGATTCAACTCACTTTGGTCCACCGGTTCCTGTGGCTCTCGGTTTCTTGTTTTGAGCGAGAGATCGAGAGTGTTCGAGTGTTCGAGGGATCTCACCGGGCAAGGTTAGAATACGCGACGGGCGAGGACGGACGATGAGGGCCTACTCTTTCTGCCTGGTGGTGGCGGCGGGATCGCGAAGAGCCCTGGCTTTTTCGGCATCCAAGAGTCGTCAGCCCAGGTCCTCAGTTCAACTTGGCGTGGCGTCGATTGCCACGGCCAGCGGAGACGCGGACCGTGCGTTTCGGTCGGGCGTGGAGCTGGAAAAGGCCGGTCTGACGCGAACTGCCAACGCTGCATTCCACGAGGCTGCTACCCTCTACCAGTGTTTCGTTGACAACATTTCGACGGAGGGGAGTGAGGAAGGAGGGGAGACATCAAACATCTTTCAGCACGTCACTTCGCTGTCACCCGAGGAGTGCCTGGCTGTTTTGGCGTACAGCTGCATCAGGCTGGCACATCTCTCGCACGATGCATTCGGGGACTCCAGGGCCGCCAAGAGACTTTACAGGCTGGCGTGTAAGATCGATCCCAAGCCCAGGTAGGTCTTGCCTAATTTAGGGTTCTACTCGTCACCAAGAAGGTTGCGTGTCATCATCCGGAGAAATCTCAAGCTTGGTGCAGCGCTGTCGCTTTTCATGGCGTAGGCACAAGTGTGGAGTCTAGCATTACGCAGTACAACGACGAGGGACGCAATTGGCGCGACGGTATGGAAGTGGCGGTGAAGGCTTACCGAGACTCAATCGAATTGGGACAGGGACTCGGCAACAGCGAGGTTCGCTTCCACTTGGCCGTGGCACTCGAGCGGCTCGGGGAATTGGAAGAATCGGAAAAAATAATGGACTCGCTACGTAGAGGGGAGGCGAATCTATCTTGCCTCGTCGACAGTTGGGGGTATGTCCGATGGCACACGCGAAGAACCCCTGCCAGTAGGCTCAACCTGCACGGCGGCACTCGCTCCATGATCCAGATCGCGCTGGATGCCGCAAAGCCCTTGATCCATCACGACGACGGACTCGTCTGTGAGTTCGGAGTGGCCAGCGGGCGCAGTATTCGCATGACGGAGGAGTTACTTCCTCTGACGACTCAGATCGAGGGATTTGACACATTCACCGGACTGCCCGTTGCCTGGGGTTCCGAACCAGCGGGATCATATTCGACTGGCGGAGCACTTCCTAAAACAGAACACAACAACGTGCATTTCCACAAAGGTCTTTTTAAGGATACCATTCCGAGGTTCCTCTCGACCGTCGATAAGGGGAGGCCGCTGGCTTATGCGAACATTGACTGCGATCTCTACGGGTCAACCGTTGATGTTCTCGAGGCCTTTCACGGCCGGATCATCTGTGGGACGGTTATTGTTTTTGGTGAGTTTTCTCGATCGCGCAACCTTATAGCTTGACGACAGATTCTAAATGCTCGCGCTTTACTCTAATCCTTGATCATATAAGATGAGTACCTTTGCCATTCTTCATGGCGACAGGACGAGTTTCGAGCTTGGCGTGAATGCTGCAAGCGCTTTGGCTGGAATTATGAGTACCTTGCATTCAGTCTCAGTACAAAGCAGGCAGTAGTTCGCGTGACCTCGTAATTTTGAGTCTAAAACGCTAACATAGCTGTAACACTGATTTTTCCACACATATACCGCCCCACTCCCCTCGACGTCCTTCGTGGTATGGCATTCTACTCTTCCGCGGCCCAGCAATGGTATTTGTTCTCGTCTAATATGCACCTCCCCTCGGGCATCTGAGTTCGCGGGTTAGCAACAATGATCTCTAGCTAGGATTCATTACATATGTTTTGAAGTCATGCTAACTCACACACCACCGCCCAGGACTGCATGACGAGCACGTGAAGTCTACATTGTTGATTCGATCCGGGTAACAGTGCACGCGATTGTAATCGATGTAATAATAGGGGTGCTTGTCTGGATAGAATTTGTCCTGGCGATTCACCCGATTGAAGCAAATATTGGGACGGTCACCAGAGCAGTAAGGGAACTGTCGAATGTCGCATCGTCCATATGTCTCGGTGCCATCGCCGCTGATGCTCAGGCACTCGTCTCTCTCAAACGAGAAATGCTCTTTGCCCAACATTTCTTTCAGGATGTCCTCATTGTTGAGGTGTCTTTCTCCTTGTGATCCCCTCAGCTTCATCTGCAACGTGTGAGACCGACGAAGACGACGAAAGCCAGGGCAAGGACGACATCGGCCACTTACCTCCGATATTACCTCCCCGATCAACTTTCGTCGTGAGGAGCCACCACGGCTGTTGTCACTACTCGCTAACGCCGCCGCAGCGGCAAAGATGACGACCTCCAGTGTTCTCTTCGGCATAGCCTCGTCGCAGCAAAATGTAGTTGACCAGGCCTCAAATCCCACTCATCACGAGCGCTTCGCCCTTTACTCTAAACTGTCAACCTTATTCAGCGCCCTTGTCTACTAGTGGTGTCTTCCCCCACAATCTGATCATCGCCGTATCGTCGCTATCGGTATCGTATGCCGACCATAGCCGACGGCACGGCTCAGACTGCTCAGTCCAGACTGCTCAGACCGACCCAACGCTGGTCAAATATTTATCGCTAAATCAGCAAAATAATAGGTACGAGTATCAAAGTTCAGCGAATCATATTTGAATCTCAACGCTTGACCTTGACTTTCGGAACAACGCGCACCTCGCTACTACAACACTCACGATGCACAATACCAGTGCGGCTCCTCTAGCTAGAGGTAGAGGTACCGACGGTGTTCTGCGGTGTCTGCGCGGCGTGGGATGAGAAGTGCACGTTCCGCCGCTGGCGTTGCCGTTGACTGGGGCGTTGCGTTGATGGGAGTGTGGGAGGGCAGGGAGCCGGAGGCAGGCTGAAGGCTAAGGGTCCCCCGAGGACGACGACGCCGAACGCCGGGAGGGATAAGGAGCGGCAGAGCCGGCGTAAAGGAGAAGAGAAGTATTTAGATGAAGAGTTGTATTTGAAAAAGCCAGCCAGCTCTGCAAGGCTGGTCGAGATCGAGGGCGTATCGAAAGGAGGACATCGTTTCGAGATGCCCTCCTCCAAAAAGAGGACGAAGGACTTGTCCGGGATGGATGTCATCCTGGACGGCTTCCCCTCGAACAGCAGCCGCAACAGTGGTTTTCAGAGCATCGCCAACAATAGCGGCGACGATGACAGGCAGAAGTGGAACCGCGCGATAGACCTCTACGTGGCGTCTGTCCTTGACACGAGCGACGACGAAAATTGCACCCGTGCCTCGCGAACGAGTCGGTCCAGTGGATCGAGAAGAACGCCCGGCAATAGACCCCCGAAGACTAGCGTGCACCCCGATCAGTACCTGTTCGATGCTTTATCAGTCACGTCGAATTCGTCCGTCGATCGCAACGGGAACGTGGTCGATGACGCTTCCTTCGAGCCGGTCAATCCGTTCGGAACAGGGCCATCCACTGTTAACCAAAAGCGAGGCGGCATCAGCATGTTCGGTGGCGGCTCGAGCGGATCCCATAGGTCGAGAATGCGAAAAGTCAAGAGCTATCTCAAGGAAGAATGGAAGCCAATATCTCTCATCGTTTTGGTTATCGCCGCGACGGTCGTTTTCTCGGCAGTTTACGGCACGAAGGAACCAGTCGAAGTGGATAGCGGTGGCGACACCCAGCAGGGCACAAGTGCCGTTGTTCCAATCGAAGACGCGGTTGTGCAAGTGCAGAGTGTGCCTACAGATTCTCCTACCTACTCGCCGACATACTCGCCTTCCGAGACAACTGCGGTCCCGACGTACTTTCCAACTCTGTCACCTGTCTTGTCGCCGGAGACCACCGCCCCCGTTATGAAAGCTCCCAAATGGTTCAGTGAGGCGCCAGTTCCCGCGACGCCCAAACCAACGGACGAACCAACAACTCAGCCGGTAAGCTGCAACGGCCGTCCGAGGTGGCTGCGATTCGTTTACCTATACTCACAGCTTCTCCACGCCATTTGCAGCCGTCACCAGGGCCCACGGACACGCCGACGCTCAAGCCGACAATTGAGCCAAGCGTGACGCCCACCGCTTCTCCAATCATGCCCGACGAGTATTATGAAATGCTCCGGGCAGCGAAGTACGTTTCTGGTGATGGAGCATTCGACACGAACTTAACGCCCCAATCGCTTGCCTTTCACTGGCTCTACCACGAAGGCCAGCCGTCCACCAATCTATACGAGTGGATTGAGCAGTATGCAACGGCAGTTGTCTTTTTCGCTTTGACGCAGACTCGCAACCCCTACAGCGGAGAAGTGCCCGTCGACTTCCTCGAGCGCCCGGAAGTTTGCAGCTGGGAAGGGATCCGGTGCGCGTACAACTATACGAGCGCAATGGTTCACGTTACCGAGATCAACCTATCCGACGAGGGGTTGACAGGATCGCTTCCTCAGGAGGTCGGGTGGCTGCCCAAACTGTCGCGACTGGATTTGAGCTCGAACAATCTCACGGGCACGATCCCTGAGAGCATTTACAGTCTGACACGCCTGAGGTAGGCCTGAACCGGATGTGATTTCGCCGGTCTCAAGCCGTGGTTCACTCACTATTTATGACTAGGCATCTCTTTTTGAACAACAACAGCCTCACGGGAGCAATCTCGCCCAATATTGACAGTTTGAATTTGGCTGAGCAGATCTTCTTGGGTGACAATGCGCTCAGTGGCGAGCTGCCCGCGACGATCGGGATCCGGCGACCGAACAATTGGAGGTTCTTCAGCGTGCACAACAACAAACTGACGGGTCCGATCCGGGAGGGCATGAAGCTCCGCAACACGTACATGCTTGACCTGTCAAAAAATGGGTTTTACGGTACAATCCCGAGCGACATGACAATGGAAAACTACAGCACGTTGCGGCTGCTGTACCTCAACGACAACATGCTCCAGGGACAGATCCCGCCGAGTTTGATGCAGATGAAGAAGCTCAAGGGTCTTTTCCTGAACAATAATGCCTTCACTGGCGGCGTTCCCTACAATATTATCGACGAGCAGAAGCTGAATCTCTTAACGGTGAGGGTTCAGAAAAACCAGCTTACTCAGCCGATTGCATCATCGATATGTGAATTGGATGTTAACGGAGGGCAGTATGAGCTGGTTGAGCTTGGCGTTGACTGCTCGATATGCAACGAGTGCTCTCTATGTATGAAAAAGTGTTATTGATGAATTGCAACAGTGTGCGATGAATATTGAATACAAAGACTTATACAATACACAACATAAAATACTCAACATAGAGAGGAGATCACAGACACTACTTTACTAATTGTTGGCAGATTGAAGACTCGATCCCTCCAAGGGACAAGAGCTCAATCATTTCGTACTCTGAAGGTGCTACCAGTCCACCACTTCCTTTGACCTCCAGTCAAAAAAAGGAGCATACTCCTCCTATATATTTGTAGGACGGGTCAGTCGCATATTCGCCATTATATTTAAACACTTACCTCAAACTTCGCGGACGTTGTACGTTCTCCCTCAACGTTTCGATATTCGTCCTCGTCGGAATCCGAATCAAATGATGCCGAATTTTTCGTCGCCGCTGTCTTCTTCGTCGGATTTTCCAGCATCTTCTGGGTGAAGTGCGAGATAATGGGACTGTCCACGGCGGTGACGGTCGGCTTCTTGCCAGTTCCTGTCATTTTGGTGGCGCGCTTGCTCCTGTGTTCGGCAGGTTGGTAGTCTTCCTCCTCCTTGTTCTCACGTCTTTTGGCCACCTTCTTCACACGCCCAGTCGTCTTCTTAGACTCGATCTCTTGATCCTCGTCGTCTGTGTTGTACTCGGTGCCCGAAGCAGCCGACGCTTCTTCGTCTCCAGACGCTTCTTCGGCGTAGCTCACAGCCTTCTTGGAACGCCGTGTGGATAACATGCGTCCGCCGGCACTTGTCGTCTCATTGGGGTGCTTGATCGTCCCTGCACAGATCGTCAAGTGAAGGAAGGCACGCATAGCGCGAACATGTGAGCCGCGAAAGTCAATGAGGTCGGAGCCGGAGGTTTTGAAGCACCAAGATGCATGGAGCGGGGCGCAAGCGTAGTAACATGTCCCATGTCCCTCACCTAGAGCGGAGCGGGTGCCCTTCGACGCTGCCGTCTTTTTCTTCGCGGTCTTTTTACGAGCCATGTGTTTGAAGGTTGTTCGCGGAACCGCCGCCGTGTTGAACCCCCCCCTTGCGTCTCTCTTCTAATGTGTCTCACACGCCGCCGCCACCCCACGGTGAAACAAAAATTGTCGACTTTTAGTTTGATATGTTCCTGTCATAAGATGCCCCCTTTAATGCTGCTTGCATTTCACCAGCGTCAT